>JACEFZ010004601.1:547500-565000 GCA_014155875.1 Cepaea nemoralis
CTCAACCCGTCCGTCCGTCTCTCTGTCCCCCCGTCCGCCCTTTTCTCTGTCCCCCCCCCCGTTCGTCCGTCCGTCTCTCTGTCCCCCCGTCTGCGTTCTACTCTCTGCCTCCCCCCGTCCATCCGTCAATCTCTCTATTCCCCAGTCCGTCTGTCCTTCTCTCTGTCCCCCGTCCGTCATTGTCTCTGTTCCCCCGTCCGTCCTTCTCTCTGTCCCCCGTCCGTCCTTCTCTCTGTCTCCCCCCGTCCGTCCTTCTTTCTCTCTCTCCTCCCGTCCGCCCTTCTCCCATTATGCCTGTCTATTTGACGAACGACTGTTTCTCAATCTGTTTATCTGTCTGTAGGCAGCGGGCGAACCATGCGTGCGCGGGCGGGGATAGATGAGCGGGCGGGGTGCGGCGCATGGGGAGGGGCACTCAATAAAATACGTGACGTGGATGGGTAGGTGATTAGTATTAGTTATGAATCCTAGGTGGAAACATCCTTTTACGGCTCTGATTGCGGGACCAACTGGGAGGGGAAAATCCGTCTTTGTGCAAAAGTTCTTTGCGCATCTTACAGATATGATCGATCCGATTCCAGAGGAGCTTATATGGTGCTACTGAGAATGGCAATCCATGTATGAGTCTATGAAGGGTGCCCAGTTTAACGATGGTCTGTCGGATATGGAAACATGGACAGGGTATAGACGACGGTTAGTGGGGGTTGATGACCTAATGACCGAGACAGATGATACAGTGACTAAACTATTTTCTAAGCGCAGTCATCATCGCAACCTCAGCGTTATGTATATGGCACAGAACCTGTGTGGTAAGAATAAAGAACAAAGAACCATCAGTCTGAATTGGAATTACTTAGTGGTATTAAAAACCCTCGAGACGGGTCGCAGATTATCAGTCTGGCCAAACAGATATACCGTGTCATATGTCCAAGAGAATTTTAAGAAAGCGACAGCGGCTCCACACGGGTAGTTGCTATTCGAACTTCGACATGGAAAAACGGACCAGCTCCACTTACGAAGCCATATTTGTCCCGATCAATGTCAAGTTGTCTACGTCCCCAAATAATACGTCCAACTGGTTGAAACGTCACGGGGCCATGCTGCGATAGACCTGAATAAGACTAGGCACAAAGATTTGATTTTATTATTTTATTATTTGTGCGGGTCGTAGTAATACTTTCTATTTTGAGCGGCCATTTTCCCACTTGGGCGTAAGTATCATACTCTTCTTCTTGGTTCTCCTGAGTTTGTACGGTAGTGTTGTTTCGACTATTTGACTCTTGGGCTCACTTACTTGAACAGGTGTTGGTTGACTGGCTGTCTCGACTACTGGTGCCTGCAAAGTACTGACTTCGGGTTTTTGTTCTTTGATATCCACTGTGCCTAAGGCCTTGTGTATGTACTGATCGAGACGATTCAGATACCGCTGCAAGATTTGCTGATACACTTCGGCTTTTCCCATGGCGGTAGATCTTCGGTTTTCAGGACTTGTTGCATTTGGTGATCCAGGTCACGCAGGCTATCAGTTAGTGTGTCGGGTGGTACACACTGTTTTTCCAGCAGCCGGGGTCGGTCAGGATAATTTTGTTTTGTGTCCCCAAGACACATTAAAACACGTTTAGAATGGTGCCGAGTAAGGCGCCTATGAATCCACCTTGATGTAAGATTTGTTTCCGTTTCTTGATAGACAGTTTAGTACGCGTGAGTGCTCTCAGACTGCTTTTGTGCCGCTGCAGACGCCTCTTCTGAGCCGGTGTCAGGGGACCATTACATTTTAAAACATTGTGACAGCATTTGCAAATTGATTGGACGAGGTCCGGGGACGTTGTTTTAATTACGGCTTTTACGGCAGCTGGCGTCGCCTTGCCCAGAAACCGCAACATGACCCCGTGACGTTCCCTGTTGGACATATTATTTGGGGTCGTAGACGACTTGACGTTGATCGGGACAAATATGGCTTCGTAAGTGGAGTTTTCCGATGTTTCATGTTGAAGGTCGACTAGCAAATACCCATGTGGAGCCGCTATCGCGTGCTTAAAACTCTCTTGGACATATGACACGTAGCCTGGGTACATCTGTTTGGCCAGGTTGGTAATCTGCGACCCGTCTCGATTGTTTTTTAATGCCATTAGGTATTGCGAATTCAGACTGATGGTTCTTTGTTCTTTAATTTTACCACATAGGTTCTGTACTATATACATAACGCTGAGGTTGCGATGATGACTGCGCATAGTAAATAGTTTAGTCACTCTATCATCTATGAATGACATTAGTCATCTATCACTATTAACTGGGGCCTATCCCCTGTCCATTTTCCCATATCCGACAGGCCTTTGTTAAACTGGTGACCCTTCATAGACTCATACATGGATTGCCACCCTCCATAGACCATATAACCTCTGGATCCGGATCGATCATGTCTGGAAGATGTTCCACGAACTTTGCATAAAGACGGATTTTCCACTTCCAGTTGGTCCCGCAATCAGAGCCATAAAAGGATGTTTCCACCTAGGATCCATGACTAATACTAATCACCTACCCATCCACGCCACGTATTTTATTGGGTACCAGTCCCCACGCGCCCTGCCCGTGCTCCGCCCGATCGCCCATCCCAACGCGCACGGATCGCCCGCCGGCGGCCGGAGTTTACGATTATTAAAGGGATGTAATATTGCAAGAAAAACCAAGTCGATTGGTTATTCATGAGTTATATCTCTTTGGCTCCGCATTGATAATGCGGAGCCGATTTTGGCCGGAGCCGCGTGTTGTCACATAGAGCTATATAATGAAATACTCGTGTAGCTTTGACTCTTGGCTTCTTAAAAGGGGGATAAACCCTGGGCGTTTACTTACTAATTGTCCGTCTGTTCCTAATTGCCAGCGTATTTCTCTGTGTGAATGTTGCCTACCTGCCGGCCTCTCTGTTCCCACGTGCCTGTGCATCCATCTTTCTCTTTCGACAACTTTACTGCCTGTCTGCCAGAAAAGTAGATCCTGATCGGTAGACTTTAGACTATAAATTTCGGAAATTCACAATCGCACAGATCATCTTAAGCAATTCTTCTAATCAATATCTCTGACTTTTGAAATAAATAAAGGTTCACACTGTTTTCAAATTTACATTTCTGTTTATCTTCTCGAGAGGAAGTCAGTACGTAACATGAATTTTACCAATAATTTATTTACATTAATGTGAACCAGAAATTCTTTCTTCAACATACTCTCCCTGCCTGGCAACGCATTTTGTCTCTGTGTGTCTCTGTCTCTCTGCCTCTCTCTGTCTCTCTCTCTGTCTCTCTCTCTGTGTGTCTCTCTCTGTCTCTCTCTGTGTCTCTCTCTGTGTCTCTCTCTGTGTCTCTCTCTCTGTCGGCCGACCGGCCGATTGGCGGGTGGGTGGGTGGGTTCGGTCTAATGGCCTTTCTACCGTTCGGTCCATCCATCCATTCATCCATCCATCCATCCATCCACCAACCCAACCACATACCCACCCATCCAGCCAGCCAGCCAGCCAGCCAGCCAACCAGCCAACCAGCCAGCCTTCTATCTTTGCCCCCCTCCCCGTCCGTCCTTCTCTCTCTTCCCCCTCGTCAGTCCATCTCTCTTTCCCACCACCTCCGTCCGTCCGTCTCTCTGTCCCCCTCCCCGTCCGTCCGTCCTTCTCTCTCTCTCTCTCTCTCTCTCTCTCTCTCTCTCAACCCGTCCGTCCCGTCTCTCTTCCCCCCGTCCGCCCTTTTCTCTGTCCCCCCCCCCCGTTCGTCCGTCCGTCTCTCTGTCCCCCGTCTGCGTTCTACTCTCTGCCTCCCCCCCGTCCATCCGTCAATCTCTCTATTCCCCCAGTCCGTCTGTCCTTCTCTCTGTCCCCCGTCCGTCATTGTCTCTGTTCCCCCCGTCCGTCCTTCTCTCTGTCCCCCGTCCGTCCTTCTCTCTGTCTCCCCCCGTCCGTCCTTCTTTCTCTCTCTCCTCCCGTCCGCCCTTCTCCCATTATGCCTGTCTATTTGACGAACGACTGTTTCTCAATCTGTTTGTCTGTCTGTAGGCAGCGGGCGAACCATGCGTGCGCGGGCGGGGATAGATGAGCGGGCGGGGTGCGGCGCATGGGGAGGGGCACTCAATAAAATACGTGACGTGGATGGGTAGGTGATTAGTATTAGTTATGAATCCTAGGTGGAAACATCCTTTTACGGCTCTGATTGCGGGACCAACTGGGAGGGGAAAATCCGTCTTTGTGCAAAAGTTCTTTGCGCATCTTACAGATATGATCGATCCGATTCCAGAGGAGCTTATATGGTGCTACTGAGAATGGCAATCCATGTATGAGTCTATGAAGGGTGCCCAGTTTAACGATGGTCTGTCGGATATGGAAACATGGACAGGGTATAGACGACGGTTAGTGGGGGGTTGATGACCTAATGACCCGAGGACAGATGATACAGTGACTAAACTATTTTCTAAGCGCAGTCATCATCGCAACCTCAGCGTTATGTATATGGCACAGAACCTGTGTGGTAAGAATAAAGAACAAAGAACCATCAGTCTGAATTGGAATTACTTAGTGGTATTAAAAACCCTCGAGACGGGTCGCAGATTATCAGTCTGGCCAAACAGATATACCGTGTCATATGTCCAAGAGAATTTTAAGAAAGCGACAGCGGCTCCACACGGGTAGTTGCTATTCGAACCTTCGACATGGAAAAACGGACCAGCTCCACTTACGAAGCCATATTTTGTCCCGATCAATGTCAAGTTGTCTACGTCCCCAAATAATACGTCCAACTGGTTGAAACGTCACGCGGGCCATGCTGCGATAGACCTGAATAAGACTAGGCACAAAGATTTGATTTTATTATTTTATTATTTGTGCGGGTCGTAGTAATACTTTCTATTTTGAGCGGCCATTTTCCCACTTGGGCGTACGTATCATACTCTTCTTCTTGGTTCTCCTGAGTTTGTACGGTAGTGTTGTTTCGACTATTTGACTCTTGGGCTCACTTACTTGAACAGGTGTTGGTTGACTGGCTGTCTCGACTACTGGTGCCTGCAAAGTACTGACTTCGGGTTTTTTGTTCTTTGATATCCACTGTGCCTAAGGCCTTGTGTATGTACTGATCGAGACGATTCAGATACCGCTGCAAGATTTGCTGATACACTTCGGCTTTTCCCATGGCGGTAGATCTTCGGTTTTCAGGACTTGTTGCATTTGGTGATCCAGGTCACGCAGGCTATCAGTTAGTGTGTCGGGTGGTACACACTGTTTTTCCAGCAGCCGGGGTCGGTCAGGATAATTTTGTTTTGTGTCCCCAAAGACACATTAAAACACGTTTAGAATGGTTGCCGAGTAAGGCGCCTATGAATCCACCCTTGATGTAAGATTTGTTTCCGTTTCTTGATAGACAGTTTAGTACGCGTGAGTGCTCTCAGACTGCTTTTGTGCCGCTGCAGACGCCTCTTCTGAGCGGTGTCAGGGGACCATTACATTTTAAAACATTGTGACAGCATTTGCAAATTGATTGGACGAGGTCCGGGGACGTTGTTTTAATTACGGCTTTTACGGCAGCTGGCGTCGCCTTGCCCAGAAACCCGCAACATGACCCCGTGACGTTCCCTGTTGGACATATTATTTGGGGTCGTAGACGACTTGACGTTGATCGGGACAAATATGGCTTCGTAAGTGGAGTTTTCCCGATGTTTCATGTTGAAGGTCGACTAGCAAATACCCATGTGGAGCCGCTATCGCGTGCTTAAAACTCTCTTGGACATATGACACGTAGCCTGGGTACATCTGTTTGGCCAGGTTTGGTAATCTGCGACCCGTCTCGATTGTTTTTTAATGCCATTAGGTATTGCGAATTCAGACTGATGGTTCTTTGTTCTTTAATTTTACCACATAGGTTCTGTACTATATACATAACGCTGAGGTTGCGATGATGACTGCGCATAGTAAATAGTTTAGTCACTCTATCATCTATGAATGACATTAGTCATCTATCACTATTAACTGGGGCCTATCCCCTGTCCATTTTCCCATATCCGACAGGCCTTTGTTAAACTGGTGACCCTTCATAGACTCATACATGGATTGCCACCCTCCATAGACCATATAACCTCTGGATCCGGATCGATCATGTCTGGAAGATGTTCCACGAACTTTGCATAAAGACGGATTTTCCACTTCCAGTTGGTCCCGCAATCAGAGCCATAAAAGGATGTTTCCACCTAGGATCCATGACTAATACTAATCACCTTACCCATCCACGCCACGTATTTTATTGGGTACCAGTCCCACGCGCCCTGCCCGTGCTCCGCCGATCGCCCATCCCAACGCGCACGGATCGCCCGCCGCCCGGCCGGAGTTTACGATATTAAAGGGATGTAATATTGCAAGAAAAACCAAGTCGATTGGTTATCATGAGTTATATCTCTTTGGCTCCGCATTGATAATGCGGAGCCGATTTTGGCCGGAGCCGCGTGTTGTCACATAGAGCTATATAATGAAATACTCGTGTAGCTTTGACTCTTGGCTTCTTAAAAGGGGGATAAACCCTGGGCGTCATATTTTAATCCCTTTCATGGAAATCCACCAATATAGGGTCCCGGACTCCCAAATGATGGTCATTATGGCTTTCCTAACGAATCTCATTTCTCTAACTACGCGGTTCAACATTAACGTTTAGTCTTTTATTTTGAAATATTTCTACATGTTCATGCACTCTCATCTGACTCAAACAACTGTCTCCATAATGAACTATTCTTCTTCTGTTGTTTTAACAAGGTTTCACATCCTCAAACGAATAATGGCTTGTTGTTCTTCCACAGTGCATGCCGATAAAGGCCAATAATTTTGTATTCGTTATTTCTCATGCGCAAACTTCTCGATCCTCTCCACCCCCACATGGAGTATTGCTTAAGACCCAGTTTGTGACCTGAAATAAGATCTTTCGTTGTCAATACTTTTCGATACACTTTATAATAAAATTCCAATTACATAATGACCTTCCATCGTATATCATAATCTGCATTTCTGCCTGACTGACCGTCTGCCTGTTCATCAGAAAAATAAATCCTAATCGGCAGACTTAACAACATAATTTTCGGAAGGCTACAACCACTCAGGAAATAGCAAGCATCTAGTCTCATAAATAAACTACTGAGCGTAATCTTGCCAAGAAATCAACATACAGCTGAAAGATGCTGGTGTTGACAGCGATGTCCTGTAAAGAATATGAAGAAAAGTCTCATAAATAGAGGTCAGCGTAGCTGAATGGATAAGAGCTCTCGTTCTTAAACTTCCGGTGCCCTGACGGCGGGGTTGTGGATCGTTCCAAACACAGGTTTGTTGGACTTAAACGTTGACTTTAAAGCAATGACAAACTTTTTGTTGTTGTTGTTGCATATCCCTTACAGGACTTTACAGTTAACACCTGCATTTTTCAGCTGCTGTTGATGTACAAGGCAAGATTACGTTCAGTAGTTTGCCATTGCTTTCTGAGCGACCGGCTCACATACCCCGTAAGTTACCGACACGACGAGAACCGCTACTAATTCTCGCGCATATCACGCCACTCACGAGAGTATACGGGATTACGGAGAAAGACGCTAACACCTTGGCCAGGGAGACCGGCTCAACTGCTGACACAAATTGCCTAGTAAATCAACCTGGGGTTGGGGTTGATCGTTCTGCAAAGGATATGTAAAAAAAAAAAAAAATTGTAATCAATATATTTTGTCTCTTTGAAGTACACAGGAGATTACATTTTTATAGTTTCTATTTATCTTTTCGTGTATAGTATCACAATTGTCCACTATTACGCTCGTGACTACTAAATTATTTATCTACGACAAACAGTTTTTCGAGTTGTTAGATTCATCATCACCATAATGTGCCATGCCAACAAGTGTGGGCGATCTTGGTTCAAGGTCTCACACGAGCGTGGGATTCTCAGGTGAGGGTTGTGTTATTCTCCGGATTATTCCATTTTGCTAAGCAAACAAGATATTTATCTATGTGAGTTTCTCTTACATTGCAGACGTCTAGAATCCGGGAGCACGAGTTTTCAAGGCCGGCAATGCAAATATTTGTTATCACCTTTTCTCGTCTAATCCAGACCGTCTTCTGTGTGCAGATTGAGCGTCACAATGGATGTGTTTGTAATCACGTTTTCCATTGCTTCCGATTATCAGCAAAAAATAATTGTGGCAATGCCCTGGCTGGCCGTCATTCAGTGCTAACAGTTCAGGATGTCTCCTGTTTGCACCTTTGCGGCTTGCCTTGAAAATTTTGTATAAAGACACAAATACAAACTTTCAGTTTATCAACATTGACAAGAGTATCAGAGGCATCATTCACTTCATTCAGTAATAAAGACATCTGTATTTATGCTTGATTTCCAATATCTAAAAAAAGATTTCCAGAGCCTGGATGAAATACTGCTTAGGACTCGTGCCTACCAGAACAGTGGTCCGCGTTTAATTGTCAGAAGTGACATGATTACATATTTTAGACAAATATAGCTCTGGGGTCGACACAGCCTCACAAACATGGGCACCTTGCAAGTTTTAGAATTTCCTGGGAATTGTCAGCGAAGGAAAGGAGACGAGGAAGGGGAATGACCCGATCATCTCATTATCTTATGGCTTATAATCTGTTAAACCAGTGAACCAAGGGGCGAAGAAAAGACTCTGGTGTTGCATAGGACATATACTGCGAAATCCTAAGAATAGTATAACTAGACATGACTTTGTTTGGAATCTATAGGGTAAAAGAAAGAGCCTAATCTTGAAAACAGACGGAGAAAAGAATTAGATACAGAAATGAATAATATTGGGATGGCATGGACGAGACTGAACCGGATAGATAAGGACATGAGGGTTTGTAGTGGGCTTGTTGAAGGCCTATGTCCCAATGGCGGCTACAGAACGAAAGAAGAAGGGAATAATATATGAAAGCCTAAAACTTTACACCCCAACGGAAATATCTACTTTTACCTATATAATGTTTTGTATAAAGTTCAGGTTCGAAATCGTGAAACCTGCGGTTCAAACCGGCAGTTGGTACAAGCGTTTAGCACTGATAGGAGCCGCAGTAACATAGTGGCTAGATGCTGGCCTGCTTTAAGATGGTCATGGGTTCCATCCGCATCGGCGCGGATTCTAATGTTGGCATTGACCTGGTTGACCCTGGATGAAAGGATACCAGGAAATGCCATGGGAAGTAAAGGCGACCGGTGGGATACTCACTTCATCACTGGCTGTGTGGTGATTGGTATAAAGAAATATGTGGCCAGTGTCACATAAGGCACATACAAGAGTAATTTACGTTTACACTGATGGGCTAGCAGGTTGGTGTAGCGGTTAAGACGTGACATTGATTATGATATGAGCACGGCTGGACATGTTGTCGATGCCAGCTCTTTTCGTCGGCTATAGCAGGGAAAGACTGACCACCTATTCCTCCGCGCACTAACTTCTACAAAATGTGATAGTGTTACACCTTACATACCCCCAGCAGGAGAATTTTTAATTTTTAAACACTGATTTAAAAGCAAGACACTCCGGGAGGTATGGATAATTTTTTGTGTGCACTCGTTCCCATTGAACTCAAGCGTACTTACTACGCTTACTTACTTAAGTACTTACTACGTACTTACAACGGAAGAGTATTTCAGGATCCTCGCCGGTGCTACGGAGTTCGTGCACTGAGCTGAGTTTCTCCAGACTCAGGTTTGAGTTAGGAGGAGAACGGAGCACTTATGGGTTACACCCGTGTGTCGTGATGTTGATCCATCGACTAAACTAACTAAACTAAACTAAACTAACTAAACTAAACTAAACTAAACTAAACTAAACTAAACTGAACGCAAGCGTAGTTCATACACGTGCTACTACTTCTAGTGTACTGGACTGAGTTTTGCGTGTGGATTAGTTTTCCCTATTACCAGAGTCCCTCGCCATCAGGCAAACACACCTGACTTAGAGAGACTTGTAATTTACTCCCCCAAGTCAAGGAAGAGAAGTCAACATTTTAGTTCAACTGACCGGTGTAGAGGTTTTGCCATGTTGTTATTTTGGGTGTTACTGAGCTTGTAGGTAATAAGGTACTGTTGTTAGATGAATCTCATGACAGGTATATTTGCAGTAACGATTCCCGTAACTAAGCTCACACGCTCACGTTTGCTGACCGATGCTCGTAGCAGAGTCTTTAGGACACATAGCGGCAGCCCAACACAGTTTATTTGACGACGCACACCATTCCGGGCCACATCAGCCAGCCGAGAAGTTCATGCACTTTCTGCGCTGACTTCTTGACTTTGTTAACTCTTTTCTGTCCATGACAGGATTGAACCGCTATCTCGGCATCAGCATTCCGGAATTTTAAGAACGAGCGTTCTTATCCATTCGGCCACGCTGACCTCCGGATGCATAATTTGACTTTCAGAAAGAAGCTGAGGCCATTACTTTTTCAAATTACATTCCCGTCATGTCAGACGAGGCCAGAGAGAGAGGGTCTTATCTTTATCTCTTTTCCGATCTCCCTAGTTACGTATAGTTGATCAGAGATATTTAAAGACATTTAGTCTTAACTCCTTGACAATCATGTTCATGTTGGTTAGTTTATGTTCTTCATAGCTATTTACCAACAAGATCTTTCAGATGTCTCAGTGTTTTGGTGAGGTCTTGAGGTTTGATTCTGTGTCTGTTTAAACCATTGCTAAAGATTGCAGACAACCAAAGACCAGTGAATCTGGAAGGCATCATGTCCCATCAGTGTTATCAGGAAATCGTCGGCTGTACAGCACAGACGTTGATCGCCAATCATTACAGTTGTTTTATATTCATAGAGAGTCAACAGGCGCGTTGGCTGAATGTGTTGGACGTTACGACAACATTGGCACAGCACGGTCGGACGAGGGCTTGACGCCAGATCTCGATGTTCCCTATGGGAGGGTAAGATGACCACTAAATCCTGTGCCCAGGCCTACAAACTGTGATGGCCCTAACACGTGGCATACCTATAAGAAGTTCCTGTTACGCAATTTGTTTTCTTTGTGTTGTTCATATAGAGTGACCTTCAAGATGTGCATACATATATGTTAGAAACCACTGGGACAACAAACGATCAAGTAAATAAACAAACTGTTTATTGGAAATTTTCCCAACGTCATTATTTAAGAACACATCGCTGTTTACATCTTTGCATTGAATCTCAACTTTGTCAGTTAATTTCCTGCTGGAGTGTAATTCCTCGTTATTTACAGTCGGTAATCGGATGCTGCAGATTGTCTCTAAGATATTTGTTATTGGTCTAAAGTCAACCTCCCTTTCTGATCGCCTTGATCTAATCTATCAGTGGCACCCTCTGGGCATTGGTTAGAAGTCTCCTGACAATGAAATACTGAAAACCTTTCGAAGAAACATGACCGACCTGGGTGTAATCTCTGTCAGTGTATGTGCGTTGTGTTGAATCATGACCCGGCTGCATCCAAATAGCCCTCGCCGCAGATGTGAAATTCTAATCTAGAATATTCCGCTGATTGCTTTTTCGGAATTAGGAAGGGGAAAGGAGAGTCACAGCAAAGTACTCCTAAAAATGGTGCTCCTAGTTAATTTTCATCATAGGAAGGGAACACATAGTAAATTATCTGATGTTTTTTTTTAAACATATCGAAGCGGCATTTGTTTGTTTACCTGTACTGATGTTCACACAAAGACTTTCGATAAAGTGAGACATGTCAACATGATGAGGATGCTTGAAGATCTACAAATTGATGGAAAAGACCTTAGACTTGTACACAACATATATTGGAAACAACAAGCTGCCATAAGAATTGATAACAATGTAGGTCGATATCAGCCTATTAAAAGAGGTGTGAGACAGGGATGTGTAATGTCTCCAGATCTTTTTTCCCTGTACAGTGAAAATATTTTCAGAAATATAGAAGATATGGAAGGAATCAACATTGGGGGGGGGGGGGGGGGCCGATACATCAATAACATTAGATATGCAGATGATACAGTCTTGATTGCTGACAATGAACAGGACCTGCAAAATTTAGTAGATGCGGTTGTTGCACACAGTGAGCAACTAGGGTTAGAACTGAATACTAAGAAGACACAGATTATGGTCGTCACCGGGAAGAAGGATAGAACTGAATATTAAGAAGACACAGATTATGGTCGTCACTGGGAAGAAGGAAATACCACAATGTGATATACGAGTAAATGGGCATATTCTTAAGCAAGTGAATCGATACAGTTATCTCGGCACAGTCATAACATCTGATGGGAGATGCTTTGAAGAGATTAGAACAAGAATTGCCATTGCGAAGGTAGCCTTTTGCAAGATGAACAATATACTGACCAATAAAAAGATATCAATTGAAACGAGAAAAAGAATGTTGCAGTGCTACATAGAACCTATACTTTTGTATGGAAGTGAAGCGTGGACAATAAGCAGTCAAGCTGAAAAACAGCTGATGGCCGTGGAAATGTGGTTTCTGAGAAAAATGCAAAGAATACCATGGACAGACAGAAAAATCAATGAACAAGTCTTTCACGAAACAAATGAAGATCGTAAACTGATTAGAGACATTAGACGTAGACAGTCAAAAAAATTTTTTTATGAGAAGAAATGAATTGGAGAACTTGGTGACGTCTGGCAAGATCGAAGGGGAGAGACCAAGGGGAAGACCGAGAAGTAAATACCTGGATGGCTTGGCCACGTGGCATGGTCGAGACAGGAACACAGAGCTGATCCACGACTCTGGTGATCGAGTGAGATGGCAGAACATGACCACCCACGCTTATCGGCATGGCACATGATGGATGGACTGATGTTCACATAAATGGGAAAAACCTTGAATAAGCGAAATGTTTTAACTATACTGGCACGGTATTAATGTCGAATGAAAGATTCATATAACGGAGTAAAACAAGCTGAAAAACAAACTAATATAAGGCTGTCGATTTCAGTGTGGAAAAAAAGAGTGTGAAAAGTGTTATATATAAAGCATTTACTATTGCATGCATCATAAATCTGAGTAATAAGTAAATAAACCGAGAAACATACAATGACATCCTAGATGTGATTTAGAATGAAAATTCTAATAATGCATTGGACGGACTGAAAAACAAATATGGCAGTACATCAAGGAGCAGATTACAACTTAAAAACTGACTGGAATAATTGCACGCAGATAGCCAAAAATTTTGGGCACGTTATGAAGAGAGAGACATACTAGAAAACGTAACGCCAGTTCGCAAATGTGTGGTCAGTACAGACTTATCCTCATCATCAAATATTGTAGCCCTAGGGCTGGTCGTAGAGGTTCCATGTTCCACAGCTTTAATTATTAGAGATAATGTGGTGGTTTCATTTGCCTTCCACATCAACCAGGCTTATGTCGGCAGTTTTTGGCACTGGTCTAGATTGCTAGTGTAACGAGTACTCTCATTGCAGCTTCCTGGCTAAATAGCCATAATGTTCCATGTTGTCTGTTATCCCTACTGATATTTGATTCTCATAGCTGCGTAAAATAGAACAAATGCATCCATACGACAAGATCTGACTATTGAAGAAAGTTGACTACTAAAGATGATAAATCAAAGAAAATTGAAATATTTTAGTCACTTGAAACGTCATGCATGTTTAGAGAGACACAATAATGGAGGAAGAGAGAAGAGGAAGGCCAAAGTGAAGATGGGTGCAGGGTGCAGGGTGTGGCAGATGATCTCCAGATGGGTGTATCAGACGCGGTACATCTTGCTTATGACCGAAACGTTTTCCAGAAGGTTGTTATTGGAGCGAGGTTCTGCACAATAGATATTACGGAATGAATGAATGTATGAATGAACGAATGAATGAATGAATTAACTAATTAATTAATTGAGCTGCGTTATGTATGTTTGAAAAACTGTGGAAAAATATAACAAAAACCTCCTACCAAGAAATGATTTTCAATAATCGCAACCGTCTGCTCCATTAGAGACAAGAATTGTACTTAAATCAGGATGTATTTTTTTTTAGTTCCATGCACATCACGGAACATATTCTTGCGGATGTTTTTCAGGACCCGATTAGTCACAGCGAATTATCTAGAGAACCTGAACGGCTTTCTTGCTTGAGGTACTAAATGTATGTCTAATCCCATAAGTCTTTCGTAGATCGTTGTAGGACGACGCCATATTTCTTCATGTAACCTGTTTAATCGCTTTGGACATGCAAATAAATAGATTGAATCTCTACTCGCAACACCTTCCACCCCTTCTTCAACATTCTTTCTTACACATACCATGTGTGTGTGTGTGTGTGTGTGTGTGTGTGTGTGTGTGTGTGTGTGAGTGTGTGTGTGTGTGGTAGTGTGTATGTATGTATGTATGTATGTATGTATGTATGTATGTATGTATGTATGTATGTATGTATGTATGTATGTATGTATGTATGTATGTATGTATGTATGTATGTATGTATGTATGCATGCATGCATGCATGTATGTATGTATGTATGTATGTATGTATGTATGTATGTATGTATGTATGTATGTATGTATGTATGTATGTGTGTGTGTGTGTGTGTATGTATGTATGTATGTATGTATGTATGTATGTATGTATGTATGTGGTGTGTGTGAGTGTGTGTGTATGTATGTATGTATGTATGTATGTATGTATGTATGTATGTATGTATGTATGTATGTATGTATGTATGTATGTATGTATGTATGTATGTATGTATGTATGTATGTATGTATGTATGTATGTATGTATGTATGTATGTATGTATGTATGTATGTATGTATGTATGTATGTATGTATGTATGTATGTATGTATGTATGTATGTATGTATGTATGTATGTCATGTATGTATGTATGTATGTATGTATGTATGTATGTATGTATGTATGTATGTATGTATGTATGTATGTATGTATGTATGTATGTATGTATGTATGTATGTATGTATGTATGTATGTATGTATGTATGTATGTATGTATGTATGTATGTATGTATGTATGTATGTATGTATGTATGTATGTATGTATGTATGTATGTAATGTATGTATGTATGTATGTATGTATGTATGTATGTATGTATGTATGTATGTATGTATGTATGTATGTATGTATGTATGTATGTATGTATGTATGTATGTATGTATGTATGTATGTATGTATGTATGTATGTCTGTATGTATGTATGTATGTATGTATGTATGTATGTATGTATGTATGTATGTATGTATGTATGTATGTATGTATGTATGTATGTATGTATTGTCAGTCAGGTCTTAGTCAGATATGACTGAGCTACCGTATAACAGTAGACGGTACTACCTGGTTTCTGTTAGCGCCGAACGTTGGGCGGCGCTTACCAAACCCGACACCCCACATTGTGCCAACGGCTTCGGGCGGAAGAGCGCAATTGGGAGGGTACAAGCCTTACCCTGGTATGAGGAAATGCAAGCTAAAGACAAAATTGTCATGGCAGGGCAGACCAGGCCCTAAGCCTTGGTTGGCGACTGGTCTAGGATCGAAGTTCCGACAGGCGGACAGTTAGAGCATTGCTTTGCTGATCCGGCAGCTTCTGCAGCTTGTCTTGTTCCAGATGTAGGGGTGTTACCTTTCCTCTGGAGTGAACTAGGCAGGCCGAGAGAGGGATCATGCTGCATGGGCAACACATGACCTCTATATTTTAGCCCAGGCTTTGTGCTATGGAGAGGCAATAACTCCATCCCTGGTCTTAACTGGTCTCGGAATCAAAGCGAGAGGCAACTGTTACGGGTTATAAGTCCTTGTCAGTTGGCGTAGACATGGGGCGCCACGCGTTGCCTCTGACGGTGGGAGACACCTATAGGTGTCACTGATCAGCTACCGCCCGCCTCAAGCAGGGCAGCCCCCAGCCAATTGGGTGCTGATCCGCCACAGCCTGCCTGCTTCAATGGGTGCTTGGGGCTAGGACAAAATCTGAATCGCAGGCTGTAAAACCAATGCACCAGGTACAAACAAAAATAAAAATAGAAACCTCAAGCTACGGCTTGCAACCTGGAACGTGAGAACCATGTGTCCAGGATTTTCCACTGACTTTTCAACAGCAACTTGAAGACGCTTTCACTGATACACCAGAAAATTGTACAGTAAATGAAAAGTGGGGTCAAATTAAGGAAACTCTTTATAAAACTGCCGTAGGCGTTTACGGCACTGTGGATCATAAGAGGCAGGACTGGTTTGCGGCCAACAGCGAGACTCTGCAGCCCCTGATTGATAAGAAGAAGAAAGCTCTCTTAAGAAACAAGGAAAGACCAACGCGTAACACTCTGAGTGAGCTAGGGCAAGCTAGGAAGGATGTGCAAAAGGCTGCCAGGCAGTGTGCAAATGATTATTGGATCAAGTTATGTGAGTCCATTCAAATCGCAAGTGATAAGGGAGACATAAGAAGCATGTATGAAGGAATAAAGAAAGCCTGTGGTCCAGTGATCAAAAGAAGTGCACCGCTGAAAACCTTGACTGGAGAAGTCATCACTGATAAGAAACAGCAGATGGACAGATGGGTAGAGCACTATTTGGAGCTTTACTCAAGTGAGACCAAACTAGCGGATTATGCCCTTAACGCCATAGAGGCTCTACCAACTCTTGACCACCTGGACACACTTCCTACCATAACAGAAGTTAAGTGTGCTATAAATGAACTTGCATCTGGCAAGGCTCCAGGTAAGGATGGGATTCCAATAGAGGTTATCAGGAGTGGGCAAGACACACTCACTCTACAGATCCAACAGCTAATAGAGCTATGCTGGCGTGAAGGACAAGTCCCACAGGATTTCAAAGATTCAAACATCATAACACTGTACAAGAACAAGGGTGATCGGAGCGACTGTAACAACTATAGGGGTATCTCACTTCTGTGTATTGTTGGAAAAGTATTTGCCAGAATTGTTCTGCGCAGACTTCAAGTCCTAGGAGATCAAGTCTACCCCGAATCACAGTATGGCTTTCGACAGAACCGGTCTACCACTGATATGATATTCTCATTGCGACAAATGCAAGAAAAATGCCGTGAACAGAATCAACCACTGTTTATTGCCTTCATCGATCTCACAAAGGCATTTGATTTGGTCAGTCGTGAGGGTCTGTTCAAGGCACTAAAGAAGATTGGCTGCCCACCAACTCTTCTGTCCATTGTGGAATCGTTCCACACAGGCATGAAGGGTATAATCAAGTTTGATGGTGCAACTTCTGAAGAATTTGAAATCAAGAGTGGAGTTAAGCAAGGTTGTGTACTAGCTCCCACCCTCTTTGGAATATACTTTTCACTTCTACTGAAATATGCATTTCGTGATCAGGATGGTGGTATATACATTCACTCACGCTCAGATGGCGGCCTCTACAATGCTCAGAGATTGAAGGCTAAGACCAAAATTAGGAGGGTACTGATCAGAGAGTTGCTTTTTGCAGATGATGCTGCAGTTACGACCCACTCTGAGGAAGAATTGCAATGTCTACTATC
>JACEFZ010004601.1:570000-652500 GCA_014155875.1 Cepaea nemoralis
CCTCCCCCTCCCCTCCCTCCTCCCCTCCTCCTCCCTCCTCCTCCCTTCCTCCTCCTCCTCCTCCCTCCTCCTCCCCTCCTCCTCCCCCTTCCTCCTCCCCTATTCCCTATTTAGTTATTGGGATGAAGATTGTTCTCCTCCAATCTGTTTGCCATATTTCCGGGAACGGGAACTGGAGCTTATATGACTACTTATATGAATTAAATGAGACGCTCCCTGCCAGGTACTGGGCGAAGCCGGGCCGGGTTTCTTATATGGGAACGGGAACCGGAGCAGGGGCCGATTATGAATTAAATGAGACGCTCCCCGCCAGGGGCTGAGCGAAGCCGGGCCGGGTCGTCTTTTTTGGGAACGGGAACGGGAGCAGGGGCCGAATATGAATTAAATGAGACACTCCATTTACCCAAGTTAATTGTTGGGGGAAGATGTAAAGATCTTTCAAGTGCTCTTTCTAGATAGATAGATAGATAGATAGATAGTTAGATAGATAGATAGATAGATAGATAGATAGATAGATAGATAGATAGATAGATAGATAGATAGATAGATAGATAGATAGATATATTACTGGCAGTGGTTTCTCCACCACCCACCAGTTACTTATATAATATGCATAATTTTTGTGCTGATATCTTAAACTACGCTGGAACTCCGTTAATGTTCAACTTCTTTTTTTTTTTTTTTTGCGTTCGCCCACTTTGAACTCAAGTGTAGTCCATGCATATGCTACTACTTGCAGTGCACTGAAGGGATTTTTGCTTGTGGAATAGTTTTCTCTATTACCAGCATCTCTCGCCATCGGGCGAACCCACTTCGACTTCAGAAGTACTTGTAATTTACGTTTCCAAGTCAAGGTCTTGAAAAATCAACAATTTAGTCAAAATGACCGGTGAAGGGGTTGAACCCCCAAAGCTCGACATTAGCATGCCGGAAGTTTAAGAGCGAGCGCTCTTATCCATTTGTTAACGCTGACTGCCATGTAACGTCGGAGGCAAGAGTCAATGATTTAGAAGTAGATACAAAATTGTAGCAAAAGGAAGAGAGAGAGAGAGAGAGAGAGAGAGAGAGTTAACCGAGAGGCGCATGAATACACATGTTGCTATATGACGTCACGGCGGACTACAGTACGATAGTCAGTCAAGGTTTGAAAACATCATGGAGACAGGCGCACCAAATTACAACACCAAAAGATCAACACGAATATTTAACTGAAGGACGCTATGGACACGACATCTGATACTACAGCAATATGAATAAACAAGGGCACAATCTGTATTAAGAAGGACGATAGGCAGAGAAAAGCTTCACGTCGAGAAAATGAGAATGCCGATTGCCTTCAAAAGTGCCGGTCGAATGTCAGCTGAAAGTCATGGAGTCAACCTACTCACAAAGTAGCGTAAGTGAGATTGTATAGGGATCAGTAAACGTAGGATAATTATGGAGCGATGGACAGTGTCATATTTATTCGTCATTTGTTTAAATTATAAAATGGAATCGAGATCGGCAGCTGACATAGAATATTTACAAATAATTATTTATTATATTTTTGACCGTCCCTCCCATTAACATGGGAACGGTCATGTTTGAGTCTGTTTGACCGATTGCCATTAATAAAGTTTAAGTGACGTGGAACACCATCGTTGCTGCAGTCATTTCCGTTGAGGTTGATTTACGGTTCCCGTTGATCTGCTGCATTGTTGTTGATTGAACGGCGAGCATAATTTCACACATTAACATCTCAGCACTGACCTCCATCTTCTTCTTCTAATAGTCCATGCCGTGTGACCATATCTGTCCCTAGCTTTCTATGTCGTGTTCTGTAAGTACTTTCCAATACCAATGTAGTCTCCATGCCATGTCCAGCATCCTCTCACTAGTCTGCCTCGCCTCTCCTCTCCTCCAACTTTCCCATTGTTACTATGTACTCATATGCCCCCTTTTTACGATGTCCCAATAGATTGTGGATTGTCTTCTTAGGAAGAAGATTTTCCGCCACCGCTGAATTCCTCTATCTTAACTATTCTAACCAGATGTTACAACATCCTCAAGTTGTTATCTTCTCATACTGTTTCCGAAGTTGTACACCGTCTCCTACCGATTTGTGTAATATGCTTTCTATGTTAGGCTTCGGAGTTGACTTACAGTTCAGAAAGCAATGGCAAACTATTGAACGTAAATTTGCTTAGAAAATCGAGTTGGGGTTGATCGCATGTTGCAAAGAACATGCAACATTTGTAAAATGTTTCCTCTCCGTGTTATTAATAATTATCTTCCGCAACCCCCATGTTTATGACGTATCTGCAAGGAATTTCTCAGTTGTTTACCATTTATCCGGAATTCACAGCCAAATGTTAAAATTGGTTATCAAAATAAGGATTCTTTTGCTAACTTCCAATAAAAATAACTTACAGCATAAAACTGGCTTTCATTACAAACCCGCCTTTCAAAATATTCATTATGTTCGTATATTTATCTAACCACGTAGTATATCCTAATACAAAATATAATGACTATTATTTATCCCGTTGTTATTTAGTTAGAAGAGAGGCATTGGAAAACATCGACGACTGGCAAAATCAGTGGGAGAAGTGAACGGAGAGAAATGAAGCTGGATGGACTGAGACAGTGGCATGGACGAATATCATCAGTATAGTTGATCCAGAACGTCAAGGACCAAGATCTGTGGAGAGACATGAATGTCTACTGCAGTTGGTAAAGCATATGTTAATAATGATGTGTTTCATATACACCACGTAAAAAACATGTGAATACTTCCATACTATCGACAGCCATGAATATATGACAAAATTATATATTATGTTGTAATCCTTAAAAAGAATGATACAAGTAATTGGGGGACGGGTGAATGTATTCGTGGACGTGTGGGGGGTTTCCGTGGACGATTGAGGGTCTCCGTGGACAGGTGGGGTCTCCGTTGCAAAGTGGTTAACTTATCAGGTGCCGAAGGATACTATATCGCCAAATGCGACCTAACCTTTGGACAAAAGGGCGATATATCGCCGTACTAGGGTCATCGTGTTATTTGCTTCGTTTCCCGGTATCTTCCGCAATAGTAATGATTGATGAATGGAAATTTACATCAGAATAATTGTTCATGTAATTGTGCACCTTGTTTGGTCCAGACATACATCTTTGTTTGCATTGATTCTGTTAAACCGCTTGCGTTGTGCCCCGAAGGTTGTGGGATCTTGAACGGACTCTTAACTCTCGGTTCACGATGCAATTTTCTCAGGGGCTCTGAGGGTCGTGACTGGAGCATGAAGTTCGTGCTTTGTGCGACATCTTCTGCTGGCCGCCCTGCAGAAAGAGACCGATCAATGTGGGATACAACTCGGAGCAATAAAGTCGACCTCCTCGCTCCTAAACCCTTATTAGTATTATGAGAATTGGGAACACGTGTGGTGCGTGTTAGAAATCTGCATTCTACCAAGTGTTCTACCCAGTTTATAGCTGTGTGATGTACTCTCTTCTGTTGACATATCATTCATTAAAGCTCGCGTTACGGGCTCCATGGCGAAGACGTTACGGACGCAGTTCATTATCCCGCATATCGCGTTCTAAACGCTGACGGCGGTTTAGCAGCAGACCTTGCACTGGTTTCTTATGAAATGGTATCGGTGCCGGTCGCTCAGAAATGATGGCAAACTGCTGAACGTAAATTTGCCCAGGAATCGCGAAAAGCCAAAAAAACGCAAGGGTTGACTGCTACGTCCTGTTAAGAATATGCAACTAACTATCATATCATATGTAGAAAGTCAGAGTTATTTATAAACATTGTAGGGACACAAGCATACAGGGATTCTGTGACGCATCACGAAATGAAATACATGTAAAATCTGTGCACAGAACGAACTACATTAATGAACTGTCTGTGACAGAATGATTAGAATTATAATCGCCTTGGGTATACATTAAAATTAATGAACTGTCTGTGACAGAATGATTAGAATAATAATCGTCTTGGATATACATTAACATAACTGAACCGTCTGTGACAGAATGATTACAATAATAATCGCCTTGGACATACACTAAAATTGATAAACTGTCTGTGGCAGAATGATTAGTATTATAATCGTCTTGGATATACATTAAATGAACGAGCTGACCATAACATAATGATTATAATTATAATCGTCTAAGATAGACATTAAAATGAATTAATTGTCTATGACAGAATGATTATAATTATAATCACCTTGGATATACATTAAAATTAATGAACTGTCTGACAGAACGATTAGAATAATAATTGTCTTGAATATAGATTAAAATTAATGAACTGTCTGTGACAGAATGATTAGAATAATAATCGTCTTGGGTATACATTAAAATAAATGAACTGTCTGTGACAGAATGATTAGAATAATAATCGCCCTGGATATACATTAAAATTAATGAATTGTCTATGACAAAATGATTAGAATAATAATCGCCTTGGATATACATTAACATTACTGAACTGTCTATGACAGAATGATTATAATTATAATCGCCTTGGATATACATTAAAATAGATTACATGTCCGTTGTAGGACGTTGCAATCACATCCAGCACTTATTTGTTGTTTGTGATTTCCTAGGCAACTTTACGTCCACTAAACCACGCGTTATGGACGAGAAGTCAGCATTGAAGCCCACGTGACCGGCATGTGGAACGAATCCTCGACGTGGCCGTCAGAAGAGAAAGTGTAAACGTGTTAAAGGTCTCATTAACATTGACCTCTTTGAATAGAGTGGGTTAACTTAATAACCCAGTGGAACAAAATGAGTGAAAATAATAACTGTGTTGGACGCGATGGTTAAAATAATAGATGTCTGGTACAATATGTGGTTAACAAACATCGATCTTGGACGGAAGGAGTTAATTTCATTACGAGAAAAGTGTGAATTAATAGATCAACTTCATGGGGTTAGAATTAAGAAAATGGCATGAAGAAATAGAGAGAGAGAGAGAGAGAGAGTGAGAGAGAGAAAGAGAGAGAGAGAAAGAGAGAGAGAGAGAGAGAGAGAGAGAGAGAGAGAGAGAGAGAGAGAGAGAGAACAATACCACCGAGGTAACCTAGATAAACAGAGAATGATGATGGTTAGTCACCTGACATGAATGTTGCTAAATCCACCAGCATGCAAGTATGTAACACCCAATTTGAAGAAATCAGAGCGGGACGCCGAGGTGTTTCCAAGGCATCAGGGCCAGATTCCATACTGGCCAAGACCTACTAGCACGTCGTCGCCGTGAGTCCTGGGCAACAGGTCCCTTTGGGGTACTGGCTAACGTAGTAGAATCGCTGATTCTTCCGTAGTCGGAGTGTATCTGCCTACACGGCGAGGAACCACCAGTCTGCACACCAATAAGCCAGACATGGGACAACGGATACTTACGCACACTGATGTTGGACAACAGGATGTCTTCATCCGACATACAGGACCTCGAGCTGGAGTTCATAGCCAGCAAACACAAGCAAGAAATCAGAGCAAGAATTGGTTTAAAAAACAACAACAACAACACAGCGGCTTAACATCACATAAAACACAGAATCGCAAATTTGATGGTAGTTGAGCAATAAGGGCAAAAAACAGACACTTGGCGTCACATAAAACATTGACCAGAAATATGATGAGAGAGTCATCTAGATTCATGATATAGAGTACCAAGAAATGAGTGACTTAACTTCACATAAAACATTGACTCCCAAATATAAACAATCAGTTTGACACGAAGTTCCAAGAAAGTAGACTTCCTCACAACATCAAACTAGTGATGTATGTATCATCTATCAATGTTTTTCTACTAGTGGACGAAAAGGAAAAAAAAAACACGCACACACACGCAAACACACACACACACGCACACACACACACACACATATACACACATACATACACACACACACACACACACACACACGCACGCACGCAGGCAGGCAGGCAGGCAAGCAGGCAGGCAAGCAGGCAGACATATACTGTACTTTGTAGACAGTTGAAAGTACTTGAAAATCTAATGACAACTAGCAAAATTAATGGGTTAAGAGCAAGGGTAAGACAAATACTTGGATGACTTGGCCATATGGCTTAATTCATAATAATTGGGACATGAACTCATACTTGATCCAAGGCTCCGGTAATTGAGTGAGATGGTGAACTATAACCGTTTACTCATAACAGCATGGCACATGATGATAACAGCTGTTAGGGAAATCGTCCCTGAAGATATAAAACAAGTGGAGGCACCTTTATTATAAGACCCTAGCGCTGTGATAGAAATCAATGCAAAGACAGACCGCCTGTAACGTGTATTGTTTACACAGATCTCTGTACCGTCATTCAACATGGAACTAGCACACAAAAGGTGGGATAGAGAGTGAGACCTGCAGACAGACAAACAGCTGTGTTGACAAGTAGCCATACACACATTCACCGAACGTTGGAGTTCATAGAATGTTCACGAAAACACACACTTGTGTGTCTAATGTGTGTGCATGACATTTTGTAAAGTCACCCATAACTGAACATTCTATCCGTTACATCGTATCATGTTTGCAAGTGTATTTAGAAATGAACGATTACCAATCTATAATTCTCAGAGAGAATTGTTTTGTCTGTAGAAAAAGATTCTGCAAACAACTCAATCAAGACATTACTTCAAGAAAATACTGGGTATACACTACATTGTTCTAATTCACAATTTCAACAAGTATTACATTAAAGATGGCGCTAAATTTCTTACCTTTTGGTTTTGAAGAGAAGTTATTATTTGAGTATGATTTACTTGCCACTGGACATCGATTAAATGCCATGAACCAAATGAGAAATGTCTTTTACCCTAAATTGGATATCTGAAATGTTAATAACGTGGTTATCTTTTGGTGTTAAAATTGTGAAGTTCATCAACAACTAAACAGATGTACTTGGAGTGTAGCAGGTAATCACGTGACAATAAGGATGTCTAGTGATGAAACTTCACATATTTTAGGTCGCTTCCTTGTGAAAGGTTAAGAACTAAGAAGAGGAAACATATAGGAAGTCAATTTAGAGTGTCTCAGATAGCGGAGGGAAGTAAGTCACACGTTGGATAATGATGGTAGTATTGTTACGGAGGTGGATAAGTGAATACGTGGTCACTAGGTACGATAGATGAGGAGAGGGAGGGCAGAGATAGAGCGAGAGTAAATGAGAAACAGAGACAATGAGCGAGAGAGAGAGAGAGAGAAAGAGAGGGAGAGAGAAGGAGAGAGAGAGAGAGAGAGAGAGAGAGAGAGAGAGAGAGAGAGAGAGAGAGAGAAAATGAAAGTACACAAGAGAATGTGGAGGTTATGTTACATAGAACATCTATTAAAAAGTTACATTTAGGAAGAGACAGAAGGAAAAGGAGAAGAGGAGAAGAAAGAAGAAGAAACGGACGAAGAAGCAGATGAAAAAGAAGAAGAAGAAGAAAAATTAATAAAGAGGAGAAGGATGGGAAAGGAGTGAGAAAGAATGAAAGAAAGAAAGAAGAAGAAAAAGAAGAAGAAGAAGAGAAGAAGAAGAAGAAGAAGAAGAAGAAGAAGAAGAAGAAGAAGAAGAAGAAGAAGAAGAAGAAGAAGAAGAGAAAAGAAACGAAAGAAAGAAAGAAATACAGAAAGTAGGCTAAGTAAACGAAGAAGAAGAAGAAGATGAAGAAGAAGAAGAAGGAGAAGAAGAACAAAGAAGAAAGAACAACAGCAAGAAAGAAGAATAAGAAACAGTAGAAGAAGAAGGAGGAGGAGGAGGAGAAGAAGAAGAAGAAGAAGAAGAAGAAGAAGAAGAAGAAGAAGAAGAAGAAGAAGAAGAAGAAGAAGAAGAAGAAGAAGAAGAACCAGCAGCAGCAGCTGTTGCTGCCTGCATCTAATATGATTTGGCCATAATTCCTTACGCGCTATTGGAAGTGTGATGCGTTGTAATTGAGTATATAATCGCATTTGAAAATTGCTTGCTATATCTTTCCAAGACAAGCCATAATCTGTATGCCACTGCTTTCATCCAATTTCATTTGTTTGGTTTATTGTCTACGTGGCCAATTCAATTTCCGTTTTTTTTAATAATGACATTATTCTTTCTTCTGGTATAATATAAGCACATCTAGCACGATTTCTTGACGCTTATCTCACTCCTCAGAGAAACATCACTTATGGTGTTTCATCTCATCTCATCTCATCTTGTTCCTCTTGTAACTTGCGGTGTCGAGATGAAGTATAAACAGCGGGAGAGTGCCCGCTTATGAGCTTCATGTATCGATATACCCATGGACTGTAATTCCCTGCGTCCATCGTAAACGTGATCGGCCTCTTCTTCTGCTTACATCTGGTCTGTACATCATTGCTTGTTGTGGTATACTGTTAGATGGTAACCTAATTGCATGGCCAAACCATTTGTCTTGCTGCCTTCTAATAAAAGCTAGTGAAGATACAATCCCCACTTTAGTCCTCATTTCTTTATGTCTGGTCTTATGTCTTCTTGATACACTGAGTATTCTTCTAAGGAATCTCATTTCTGTTGTGATTTTTCTTTTCTGTTTTTCTGTCATTGTCCAGGTTTGGCATTGGCAACATAGGGTTGGTAGGAAGATTGTGTTGTAAAGTGCTTTCTTAGTAGTTATTGATACATGTTTGTAATTTAATCAAACACAGCTATCTGGTTCCCTTGCCGAAGCCTGGCAAAGACTACACAAAAATTCAGGGATATCGAGTAATAACCATGCAGAATACAATAGGCAAGCTGCTGGAAAAGTTAATTGCCAGAAATATATCATGCCAGCTAGAGAGGCAAGGTGTTGGACTTTATTCTGTCAGACCACGGTCCTGCTTGGCGGTCAAGATTATGTTTCATATAACTGTGTATTGACACTGCTATCATCGTTGACAAAACATATGACTGTACACGATGATCATCCGGGCTCCATAGCTAAATTTAAGGCAGCATGTATTAATGACTTCAGTGAACGTGTAGCTAATATGACAAGTATTTAAATACTACAGATCGCAACAGCACTTGATCCACGCTACAAATACCTGAGGTGTTTGTCAAAAGATGCAAAAGAACGAACTTGGTGACGTATTGAACAACAAATAGCAACTGATGTTCATGATGAGCAGATGGAGACTGCTGCAACGAATGGTACTGACATTGACATTGAAACTATATGTGAACTCAAATGAAAAGCGTATTAAGCTAATGGCGTCTGACTCAGACACGGAAGATCATGTCGACAGCTCTTCTGATGAATTGCTACGTTATAAAATGGAGAAGAAATTTGCTGAACCGGTTGACCCTCTACAATGATGGAAACTTAATGAACATCGATATCCAAAATTGACATTCCTTGCAAAGACCATTCTGTGCATACCGGCTACCTCAGTTCCATGTGAACGATTGTTCAGCTCTGCTGGTTATATTGTTAATAAGACGCGCTCGCCACTTGAACCAAATACTGTCAACATACTCGTCTGTTTGCATAGTTGGTTATTAGATGACATATGAACAAGACAGTGTTATTTCGATTTTTGACAAATACGACTATAATGTGAGTTATGGGACTATACATGTTTTGCTGTAATGAAATTAACTATTAATTAATCGTTAATTTTTCAAAAGTTACTATTAAATTTAAATTAATCGTTCGTAGCCCTAAGATATATATATATATATATATATATATATATATATATATATATATATATATATATATATATATATGTGTGTGTGTGTGTGTGTGTGTGTTTGTGTGTGTGTGTGTGTGTGTGTGTGTGTGTGTGGTGTGTGTGTCTTTGTAAATATACATAATACAAATACTAAAACAGTTAAAAAACTGTCTTATTATTTTATAGGCCTTGTGTGAAACAATCTTTTTAAAACATATTCTGAAAAAAAATGTTACATAAACCATTTTAGCTACATTTGTTTAAATAACCCATCTAATTGTTGTAAACAAAATTCTAAGAATGGTGTGGATCAAGAAGAAGAAAAATAACTTCTATAAGTGCTGGACATCTAAGAACACTGGCTCTTAAACAGCAGTATGTCTAGGAAACTGGACAGCTATGGTCATATTGACAGTTCATTCGATCATATGCCGTCTCCACAAGTCGACATGGAAGTACAAGTCAATTAAAATAAATCCCCGCCACAATAACATGTACAGGCACACAAGCTAGCCACAGCGCTACCTGGGATCTCCAAGGTATAGTTAAGTTATTTGCATATACTTTACAGGACGCCGCAGTCAACCCCAGCATTGTTTGGTTGTTTGTGATTTCTTGGCAAGTTAAGTAGTTTGCCATTGCTTTCTGAACGACCGGCACTCATATCATTTTATGAAAGCCAATGCAAGTCGGTCTGCTGCCAAATCGCCCGCAGCTGTGTTTCGAACGCCGTATGCAGGATTACGAGTTGCACCCGTAACCTTTTCGCCAGAGAGCCGGAAGGTATAGTGTAGCTACGCAAAATGCTAATTATATTTGTATAGGGTGTATGTTTAATGACTGTGCAGTATTTGAAAATATTGTCGGTCCAAGTTTTGTATTCACCCTCTGCAAAGTTCTTGCAACGTAATAGGTAAATACAAAACATGGACCGGTAATATTTTCAAACACTGCACAGTCATTAAAAATACACCCTGTATAATCACACGTCGTAATGTACAGGCTATACGAGCACGATTACCAGATGTCCGCTTCTTGTCATATAAGCTAACTACACAGTCATCATAACAAACTATTCCGCCAGGTTGTATCTACCAGGTGTTATCGCTGGAAAAGGCCCTATATGATGGGGGAGAAGGTTAAACTGTGGAATTACATCTTTTCTACTGAAAGCTTTTGGTTTTCTTCTCCATAAGGTAGAGCATTTTCTGTTCTCCGGTAGCATGCATTGCAAGTGAAAAGTGGTAAACCTTATCAATAAAAAAGTTGGTATGGCGTTCAGTACGGAAGTACGACCTAGATAAATAAGTTTGAAAACCGTTGTCGTAAGACACTTTATTGTTTCCAAGATTCGGCTCAGCGCACATAGCGTGTCCATTTTGAAGATAGTTTGTTATAATGTTCTCTCGATGTATGCAGTTCCTGTCTCAATAAACCGAAAGAAGCACACAAGAGAAAGAAATAAGTGAAAATATGTAAGCTTGTAGGAAGTGCTTTGTGTATACTGTCCTGGATTTTATTGTGATGATTTCCCTTTAAAGACGTGAACAACAAACATCACAAATAACAGACAACAAACAACACTGTCAACAATAAAGCACATACAACAAACAACACACAGAACACACAACACAAACAGCTCACAGCATACACATCAATCAGCACAAACAGTAAACAGCACACATAACAAACAACGCAATCAACAAACATCACTGACAACACAAAATATACTCAACAAGCAAAACAAACAACTAACATTACAGGAAAAAAAACAAGAACGCAATACAGACAATAAACATAACAAACAACAAACATATATCACACACACACACACACACACACACACACACACACACACACACACACACACACACACACACACACAAACACACACACACACACACACACACACACACACACAATAAACAACAAAACAATCCAGACAACAAACGGCACCCACTGAACAACAAAATAAACAACAAACGTAACACACAACACACGCAACAGACAACAAACAACAAACATCACATAAAATAAACTATGTACACAGAACAAACAACACAAACAACAAATATCACAAACAATGCACAACTCTCACAACAAATAACAAACATCCTATGAAACAAACAACACACACATAGCAAACGGCACACATAACAAACAACAAACATCACAGGGAATGAACTGCACACACAGAACAAACAAGACAAACAACAAACAACACAAACAACAAATGACCCAAACAGCAAATAACACGAGCAACAAACATAACAGACAACAAACAACACAAACAACAAACATAACAAACAACAAATAACAGAAACAACAAACAACTTCTTCTTCTTCTTCAGCATTCCGAGCCATTGAGGTTCTTTGCTGCAGATACAAGCCGTCTCCATTCGTCTCTCTGGTGGACCTTCTCTTGCCAGTCGTTGATTCCAAGTGCTTGTAGGTCTGTACATGTATTATCTCTCCACCGTCTTCTTGGTCTACCTCGGGGTCTACGGTCATTTATTTCCTGAGTGTAAGCGAGTTTTGTTTCCCTATTATCTTCCATTCTTTCTATATGCCCCAGCCATTGTAGTATATTAGCCTTCATGATACCAGTGATTAGCGGGGACTTAAACAGATCATAAATGTCTTTGTTGCTTCTTCTTTTCCACTCTCCACTTTGTGTATCCATAATGGGCCCAAAGATGCGTCTTAAGACTTTGTTCTCAAAGGTTTGTAACAAGGCTTCGTCTCCTTTCGTTGTACTCCAGGTTTCAGAGCCATACAGCACAACTGGTCTGATCAGTGTTTTGTGTATTGTAATTTTGGTGTTACGAGATAGCGCATTTTATTTTAGTAGATGTTGTAGTGCATAGTATATCTTATTTCCAGAATTGATTCTAGTTTGTATTTCTTTCCTTATGATGTTGGAGCAGTTGAAGATTGTACCCAGGTATATGTATGTTTCCGTTCTTTTAATGGTCATATTATCTACTTGTATGTGGCCAGAGTTTTTAGCCGTTCCTTCTCTTGAAATTACCATATATTCTGTCTTATCTTGGTTGATAACCAGCCCCATCTGTTGCGCTTTTTCCTTTAAGTGAGTCAATATTTCCAATGTCTTGTTCATTTTCCCCTATAATATCTATATCATCTGCATAGCCAAACAGTCGGGATGTTCCTCCAATAGCACATTCCTCCTTTACCTTCCTTACAACTTTCTCTAGAGCCAGATTGAAAAGGAGCCTGCGATAGTGCATCACCCTGTTTCAAGCCAGATGTTACAGTATTTGGAAAGGGTCTGATTTCCTGCCTTTATATGTTACTATATTATAAGTATCTTCCATGCATAGTCTGGTCATATTGATTAACTTCCGTGGTATTCCAAATTCCTGCATAGCATTCCTAGACTATTCCTATGGACACTATCATAAGCCTTTTTAAAATCCACAAAAATGTTATGGAGATCTCTTTTATATTCTCAATTTTTCTCGGCTATTTGTCGTAAGATAATCAACCTATTAAGAGAGGTGTTAGGCAGGGATGTGTAATGTCTCCAGATCTTTTTTCCCTATACAGGGAAAATATTTTCAGGAATGTAAAAGATATAAATGGAATCAGCATTAGAGGACGAAACATCAATAACATTAGATATTCAGATGATACAGTATTGATTGCAGACAACGCACAAGATCTACAACAATTAGTAGTCGCAGTTGTTGTACACAGTGAGCAGCTGGGATTGGAAGTAAATTGAAAGAAGACACAGGTTATGGTCGTCACTAGGAAGAACGAAGTGCCTCAATGTAATATACAAGTAAATGGGAATATTCCTCCACAAGTGAATCGGTACATTTATCTTGGAACAGTCATAACATCTGATGGGAGATGCCTTGAAGAGATTAGAACAAGAATCGCCATGGCGAAAGTAGCCTTTAAAAAAAAAATTGTTGCGTATCCCTTACGGGATGTTGCAGTCAACACCAGCATTTTCAGCTGCTGTTGATGTACTAGGCAAGTGTTACGTTCAGTAGTTTGCCATTGCTTTCTGAACGACCGGTCCCTATACCTTTTTCAAAAATACCAGCACCGCGTGTTTCGAACCCGGGTATACGGGCTCACAAACCGCGTTCGCAAGCCCTTCAGAAGTAGCCTTTAGCAAGATGAAAAATATTCTGACCAATAAAAAGATGTGTCAGGATCTTATAATTGGCTCGTTAGCTAACACGTGTGAGACAGTACAAGTATAACGTGATTCGACGTAAGACACAGCGACACAAGTTCTATGGATTTATTGCCACATTAAATACAGAACGATAATTACAACAATCTACAATATATAACTCACGACGCTCACAACCACAATACAGCTCATAGGTCTGACGCTCAAGATATCAGTCGTTCGGCTTTCAACCACAGAGATCCACACAAACGCCTTGCTCTCATCACACATGTCCTTCCAGTCTCAGGTCCCAGCTCGGTCTGAGGCTAGCACGCAAACTGCCCACTGCCTCTAGTGGCGTCACGTGGCCTGCGTGCGTCTGTCGTCAGCCTGACCGCTGGTCGCGTGTCAGGTAACAATCTTGCCAGCCGACAATTCTTGTCCGCCGGGTGTCGTAACGATGTTGCTGCATAGCTATACCATGTTAGGCTCTGACATTCTCCCCGGGTACCTCAATGAAAGATGCCATCTTTCATTCATGATGTATGTATATACTGGGGTAGTGTTAACTTCATGTCAGAGACTACTCTTTCCCAGTGTTATGCATGAAAATACATATATGGCATAGACATATATACAAAAAATGTAAGTTGCATTGAAATGACAAATGAAGTACAACTTTTAACACAAATCAGGTTTCATCCCCCATGATGGCTGGTTACCTCCATTGCAATAATACCCAGTCAGATCAGTAGTACCAGCTTCTCGCATCTACCTCGCAGCAATTTGAAAAAAAACGTAATAATATGGTTGTTTCGCAACAGCCATCTAGCCAGACTGAAATACGGCTTTATTTGAGTCGTATTAAACACTCAAACTCTGACCTCATTTGGCCAGGAGCTTTTATGTTGGTTTGCAATGTTGGCAGCTCTATGACATGCTTGGTGGACGCCTACCTGCTGTGTTAGCTGTTTTAACAACAAAATGTCTATTTATACAATACACATTAATGAATATGTTTCAAATTATGGCCCTTGGTGTAATTCACAAATGCAAGGGAAGTAATTTTGACATTCAAGAAATTCAATAAATTACAATAATTATTTAATTTCTTAGCGTCATTGCTTGACGTTTCTTCATATTAACGAGAAAAAGTCGGTAATATGAATACATTATCAAGATATGATTCTAAGATTACACTAATCAAAATAAATAAGTACCCAATTGGTGTATTATATTTTATAGATTCAAAAGGATTTTACAATCGTCATAAGTTTTTGAATATTTGTATATCGTCTGCTAATTTTGCTATACTTTTTAAATTACACCGGAAATACACACGAAACGCAAAATTTAGTTGCTGTTACACTGTTTGAACACAACTGCTCTGGTTTTATTTTGCAACGGATAGTAACATGTTCTCACAGTTCGTGTCTGATGTTCTAGTATCACAACTTTCGGATTATGATGGAATGTTCTTATTTCCGATGTGTTCACAACTTCTGGATAATGATCGACTGTTGTTATTTCTGATGTTCAAATGTCGAACATTTTGGATTAAGTTTGCTGAAGAGGTGGTGTAGAAGTCACTGTTCAGTTCACATTTGCACACGTCGTTAAAATATCACGGTGAAGAAATTCACACACAGCTGTCACTGTTAAATGGTAAAGTTCGCTTCTGGTAAGTGGTTAAGCGTCTGTGACACTGTTCTTGGTGTATATTTACAGTTAATAATGTTCTCTTTCTAACACACACTACACAATTATACTACACTCATTACATGGCTTAATTAAAATAAGTATATTATACATGTCGGTTTTTAACCGTATCACAATTTCAATTATAGACCTTACACAGTAGGTGAATAGCAACAAAATTCACTCATTGGTGGCTGTGTTGGTCTGAGTGTAATAGTACACAGTGCACTCAGACATTGCTTACTGGGTCGGTCGGACAACGGGACAAAAGATCGGCAATTGTATTGATTCTGCCGGAAATATGTCGAACTTCGAAACTGTAATTTTGAAGCTTCAAGGACCAGCGAGCAATCATATTGTTGGATGGTACTCCGGCATTTATATACCGTAATGGACTGTTGTCAGTTTCGATGATAAAGTGACGTCCTAGAAGATATCTGTCTAGGGGTATGATTCTCGCTTTGGGTGCGAGAGGTCCCGGGTTCAAATCCCGGACGAGCCCCCACGTCCACACATGTCAGGATCTTATAATTGGCTCGTTAGCTAACACGTGTGAGACAGTACAAGTATAACGTGATTCGACGTAAGACACAGCGACACAATTTCTATGGATTTATTGCCACATTAAATACAGAACGATAATTACAACAATCTACAATATATAACTCACGACGCTCACAACCACAATACAGCTCATAGGTCTGACGCTCAAGATATCAGTCGTTCGGCTTTCAACCACAGAGATCCACACAAACGCCTTGCTCTCATCACACATGTCCTTCCAGTCTCAGGTCCCAGCTCGGTCTGAGGCTAGCACGCAAACTGCCCACTGCCTCTAGTGGCGTCACGTGGCCTGCGTGCGTCTGTCGTCAGCCTGACCGCTGGTCGCGTGTCAGGTAACAATCTTGCCAGCCGACAATTCTTGTCCGCCGGGTGTCGTAACGATGTTGCTGCATAGCTATACCATGTTAGGCTCTGACAGATGTCAATTGAAACGAGAAAAAGAGTGTTGAGGGGATTCATAGAGCCTGTTCTTTTGTATGGATGTGAAACCTGGACAATGTGCAGTCAAGCTGAAAACATCTGATGGCTGCAGAAATGTGGTTCCTGAGAAAAATGCAAAGAATACCATGGACAGACAGAAAACCCAATGACCAAGTACTACAGGAGACAAATGAAAATCGTAAATTGATTAGAGAAATTAGACGTAGACAGTCAAAATGTTTTGGACATGTTATGAGAAGAAATGGATTGGAGAACTTAGTGACAACTGGCAAGATCGAAGGGAACAGACCAAGAGGAAGACCGGGAGGAAAATACCTGGATGGCTTGGCCACATGGATATGGACGAGACAGGAACACTGAGCTGATCCACGACGCTGGTGATCGAGTGAAATGGCGAGTCATGACCGCCCACGCCTTCCGGCATGTCACATGATTGATTGATTGATTGAAATATCTGATCGATTGTTGATCTGTTTTGTCTGAAACCCGCCTGGTAGTCACCTAATATGTCTTCTGAATATGGTTTTAGTCTATTTAGTAATACCTGCGGATAGTATCTTATAGCTTGTGGACAGTAGTGATATTCCTCTATAATTTTCACAATGGAACTTGTCTCCTTTCTTAAAGATAGGTATCAATAATGGCTCCTATCCAGTCATGGGGTAATTCTTCTGTCCTCCAGATTTTTATTATTAGTTCGTATAGCTTTAGATGTAATGCATGGCCACCTGCCTTTATAAATTCAGCAGCAATTCCATCAGCTCCAGTTGCCTTATTGTTTTTAAGTCGTTTTATTATTACATATAGGATTTCTTCAAAAACAGGTTCTTCAATTTGTGGTTCACACGTTAGAACCGCTTACTGTGGGAAAGTGTTAATTGGAGCTTCACAATTTAGTAAGTTCAACAAAGTATTCTTTCAATGTGTTACACATTTCCTCATTGGTATTTATCATATTCCCATTTTGTCTTTTAAACCACATGTGTTGTGTTGGTGCCCTCGTTTAATTGACTTCAGTTCTTTAAAAAACTTTTTGGATTCGTTTTTCTGGTGATTAGTTTCCATATCTTTGATTATGTTGCTCATATACTCTTGCTTCTGCTGCCGAACTATTTTTGTAGTCTCTTTACATTCAGTTCTATATTGCTCTTCACTTTGGATGTTGTTGATATCATTTAACCACAACTGTCTGGTATTCTTTTTCCTAATGACTGCTTCTTCACATTTTTGATAGAACCATCTGTTCTTTCTATGCGTGGTTAACACACCGAGACATTCTTCTGGGGTAGTTTGAATTGTATTCTTGATGTTCAACCAATGTGGTCAACGCTTTCAACAAACAACACAAACAACAAATAACACACCCAACAATTAAACACAAACAACAAATAACACAAACAACAAACAACAAATAACACAAATAATAAACTGCAAACACGATAAATAACAAACAACAACAAACAGCACAACAAATAACAAACAGCACAAACAACAAACATCACAGACAACGAACTGCGCACACACAACACGCAATAAACAACGCATGCAACAAACAACACAAACAACAAAAAGCACACACAACAAACAACACAATCAACAAACAGTACACACAACAAACAACAAACATCACAGCCAATAAATGGCAGACACAACAAACAACAAACAGCACACAGGACAAACAACGAACAATACAAACAACAAACAGCAAACACAACAAACAAACAGCACACACAACAAGCAACAAACATCACAAACAATAAATGGCAGACACAACAAACAACACAAACAACAAAACAGCAAACACAACAAACAAACAGCACACACAACAAGCAACAAACATCACAGACAACGAATTGCGCACACACAACAAACAGCACACGAAACAAACAACGCAAACTACGAATAACAAAACCTAGGGCACTCCAACTGTGGGCTTGTCCCACTTAACGGTCTTCTCAAGTCGGATGTACTCACTCATGTCTGCAAGAATTACAACCATAAGTACTTGTCATTTATTTACAGATCTAATTTATGTATTTGGTGTATTTTCATATGTTGTAGACATGCCCAGGTTCACACCAACTAGGTCTCTCCCAATTAGAGTTCTTCTCAAATGGGGTCAGCTAGTTTGAATCTGCAGGATCTGTACCGCTAGCCTTTGTTGTAGGTCAATGATTAACAGACAATGTTACCCCAGTTTTCCTTGCCTTGCTTCAATAATTAAGATTCAGATCCGTCTGCTGTGGAAATTCACATTTCTGAGAGTGAGAAATATGTTTGTTTTACGGTTAACAAACAACCTAATCATTCTGCTAGCAAGAAATTGGATATTTTCATTTGGTCTCCGTGTGAAATGAGGCTAATGCACTGCCACCTCGGTTATAAATGCCTCAGGTATGTACGAGCATGCATTTTATACATAACGAACTTAGCCAGCCGTCTCGTTATAACACGTCTACAAGCGACGCAGAAACCTGTGCGGACTATAGGAAAAGGAATAGCTTTGAACACGCCACGGCAACGTGCGGTACACGTGCCAAGTGTGGCACGTGGACAGATTTGTTACTGGCTCGCTGATACAACTGACACACACTGTATGATCTCACACTGCAACAATTGAATCTGTGTGAAGTGTTCAGAGAAATCGCATAACGCCTATACATTTCGACGCCTATGTGAAGCTAAAAGTTACCAAATCCACACCTAATAATATATAATTAATTAAAGGATTAAAGCATATCCTTTACAGGACTTAGCTGTCAACATCAGCATCTTTCAGCTGTATGTTGATTTCTTGGCAAGATTACGCTCAGTAGTTTTCCATTGCTTTCTGAGCGGCCGGCTCACATACCCCGTAAGTTACCGATGCGATTCGAACACTGCTGATTTGAACCGTCATCACGTTACCGACGAGAGTATACGAGATTACGGAGAAAAGTCATAACCTCTAAGCCACGAAGCCGGCAATTCAATAATTACTCAGATCAATAATAATAATAATAATAATAATAATCATAATAATAATAATAAAAATAATAATAATAATAATCATCATCAAGTGCCGTGCCGGCTGGCGTAGGCGTTCATGGCTCTCCATAGATCTCGGTCCTTGGTTTTCTGGATCAACTCTGCTGCTGATATTCCTCCATGCCACCGTCTCAATCCATCCAGCATCACTTCTCTTGGTCTACCTCTGCCTCTCTTCCCCTCGATCTTTAATAATAATAATCCCAAATTCAAATGTCAATAGCGCGTTCACGTTTGTTTAATTATTTGTTTTTCAAATTATAGAACCTTCTGTCTAAACAAAATATAAATATCGCAATTTTATAACACAATTTCAAAATAATGAGTTCAGAAATTAAAATTTGCAAAACGTAATACATGTATTTATTTGATGTGTAAAATATTAAATACTATACAAAGAATACAATATTTATGTATCTGAAATATAGTAATACAAAATTATATATGTTCACTGATTGCTTTATATAGAAATAGGGTGGACTCAGGTTAGCATTAGCACTATTTGTGACTTTGCAACATCATTTAGGCACAGTACTACAAAATGGTTGTTTAGAATGTACTGTGGTGTGGTGATTTACAATTAACTCTTAGTATCACAACTGAGTGGCGTGACACGTGCAGAACTTTGCTCACATAACAGTCTTTAGAAATCGCTTGTCGTCTCAATTTCTGGGGTCTTGTAGTCTGAACTATTAAAGTTTGTGATATCAATAAGTGTGGTTTTGTAGTCTCAATCACAGGGGTCTTGTAGTCTCAACCACTGGGGTGTTGTAGTCTAAACCACTGGGGTGTTGTAGTCTCAACTGCTGGAGTTTTGTAGTCTCAAATACTTGAATTTTGTAGTCTCAACTATTGTGGTTTATTGTTTAGTCTCAAGGACATGGGTCTTGTAGTCTCAACTACGGTTTTATTATTTAGTCTGAACCACTGGGATCTTGTAGTCTGAACCACTTGGGTATTGTAGTCTCAACCATTGGGGTCTTATAGTATACATCACCGGAGTCTTGTAGTCTTAACTACTACGGTCACTGTAAGTGTAGATAAATCTGGAGCGAATTTTGAGCCACTTCTAGCGACACGCAGCACACCTAAGAGTAATTAGAAGCCTTCAAAATCACCCCCCCCCCCGCCACACACACAAACACACTGAAACGTATTTCATGTATCAGATTCACAATACTGTTTTTCAGACATACATTACATATTGTGAGTCATAATATTGCATAGCCACTGAGCTGTACAGTACAGTTTGTAAGTAACTTGTATATTATAATATGTGAGCAACACGATATCATATCTGTTCCATTGTTTATAATTCACGAATCACTCGCTATTAGTCTAATAGACTAATAGGATTCTTTAACATATTTCTTTGTAAAGTGTGACAGCTTTTCGGTCGGTTTGATTTGCGAAAGAGTAAACGAACGACACAAAACTATGGACATTTAAGTTAAATGAATCCTGCATACATGTGCGAAAGAATGAAAAACGACATGAATCGGTGGAAACCTCGTAGTTAAATTAGTCCGACAATATTGTGCGAAAGATTGAATAAACGACAAAACCCCACAGATTGGCGATATATAGCCATACTTTGGACATCGTATTATTTATTTCGTTTCATGGTATCTTCCGTAGTTTTACAGCTCAGTGAATGGACATTTACATTATAATACTTGTTCATTTAATTGGGTACCATGTTTAGTCCAAATTTACTCTGGCACCTAATCAGTTAAATGATTTCTGCAGAAATTTGCGAAATAATGAACAGACAACTCAAGCCCGAGGAAACGTTTCAGCTAAATGATTCCTGCACAATTGTACGAAGTGAATAAAAACGAAAACCTGTGAAAAATTCCCAACTTATGGATTCCAGCGTAAATGCACCAAAGAGTTAACACAAGACAAACACTCGTGAAAACTTCCCAACTTATGGATCCTGCGTAAATGTTCCAAAGAGTGAACACAAGCCAAAATCCGATGAAAACTTCCCAACTTATGGATTCCTGTGGAAATGTGCCTAAGAGCAAACATGAGACAAAAACCATTGAAAACTCAGCTAAATGAATACTGCATAAATTTATGAAAGAGTGAACAAAGGATAGGCCTACGAACCTGTAAAAGCTTGATTAATTAAATTATTCCGGCATACATTTGCCACAGAGCGACACGATCTTATGCAAGCTTCTCAGTTAAATTATTCCTGTATAAATTTGCAAAATATACAACACAAATCCGAAAAAAATTAGAGTTTACATCTTCTGGATCAGACGCAGTATTTAATTTAAACCTTTTTATTTCATCTCATTTATTTGTCGGCAACAGGCCTTCACAGTGTTCTTTATTTATTCTGTCTAATACATGTAATATGAAACTACCTAACGTTTGAATTATTTTATAACCACCAGTGCTGACAGATTAGCATGGTCTGCATCCAATGCATATTCAAGACACAAACTTTCACTGTTTCCTCATAACATAGACCACAGATTTCAATTCACATTCAAGGCGGTGGCTTTTGTATTCGTTTGTATTCGAGACATGACCTTGGGAGAGCGCTGAGGGTTATTTATTCGCGACATTGACCTGTTTAGAGGGAAGATAAATGTTTATTCAAAGTAGAATAGATTTGACAGGGGACGATGGGCTCCATTTACAATATATATCACACTTCTTTACCAGTCCTCCTTTTGTTTTCGCCAATTCAGTTAAAAGAATTGTATATAAACCCATCTCGCTTTGTTCACAAGCCAAAGGTATATATGCTATAAGTGATTTTGTAGAAAAAAAAAAAAACTGTTTTCATCTTTTGCCTGCACCGAGCAGATTGAAGATGTTAGATACGGAAGTTCATTGAGGGAGAATATGCTGGAAGGGTCTCATAATGGCACGGAACAAAATGAGCGGTCGAACTTTCTAAGAACTCAGACGGCAGACGGTTGTGAATAAACATGTTAGTTCGCTTACTTCATCATCATCATGTGCCATGCCGATAAGCGTGGGCGGTCATGTTTCACCACCTCATGCGATCATCAGAGTCCTAGATCAGTTCTGGGTTCTTGTCTCGACCATATCACGTGGTTAAGCCATCCAGGTATTTAATTCTCTGCCTTCCTTCTTGTTCTTTTACCTCAATATTGCTAGTTGTCACCAAGTTCTCCAATTTATTTCTTCTCATAACGTGTCCAGAATGTAGTGATTGTCTACGTCTAATTTCTCTAATCAGTTTACGGTTTTTAATTGTGTGTGTGTGTGTGTGTGTGTGTGTGTGTATGTATGTGTGTGTGTGCGTGCGTGCGTGTGTGTATGTGTGTGTGTGAGTGTGTGTGTATGTGTGTGTATGTGTGTGTGCGTGCGCGCGCGTGTGTGTGTGTGCGTGTGTGTGTGTGTGTAGGACTTGGTCATTGCTTTTTGTCTGTATATGGTATTCTTGGCATTTTCCTCAAATGCCATCAGATGCTTTTCAGCTTGATTGTTCATTTAATGAACTTCATTGTTCAAGCGTCACATTCATATAAAAGAACAGGTTCTATGTAGCAGTTCAACACTCTTTTTGACAGTCAGTTTAAAATTACCATGGTAAACAATTGATATTACTGTGCGAACATGTGTATATTTCAGCTTGAACGATGAATCTAATTATTTTACTCTATGTTGTGTGACATCTGCAGTATGTATCTGACGAGACGCAGCGAAATATACCAATCTATGGTTTGTATCTTCGTTATTCAAACTCTTTTTCTCGTTGTAAGTGACATCTTTTTATTGATCAGCATGTGTTCCATCTCGCAAAAGGCTGTCCTTGCCATGGCGATTCTTGTTCTAATATTTTGAAGGCATCTCCCATCAGATGTTATTTATAAAATATAAATGTGAAAGTTCACACTAAGATTACAGATCATTTGATAATATGGGCTGAATGCTTTAAGGAACTGAATTGACCAATCCCGAAGACCCTCCAAATAATCAGCCTGCAGAAGGGAATCTGGATATTAACTGCGAGACACCATCTTAAGAATTGTGTTTAAAGAAAAGTTAAAGCTATTAAACTTCTGAAGGTTGTAAAAGCCGCTGGTCCAAATGGCGTATCAACAGAGGCTATTAAAACTAATATAAACACCTTAGCTAAATAACTGCCAAAAATATTTAGCAGAATTTAGGAGATTAAAAAAATAACAATAGAATAGAAAGAATGGTATCCAGTAATGCTACAAAAAAAAAAAATAAAAAAAAAATAATGGGGAACTACATGAGTGTTACAATTAGCTCATGGAGAAAACTAAACAAATATGAGTGAATAAAGAGATGATGAAAAGGCGTCTGGCGCTGAATACGACAGACACATAGAAATTAAGGAAGCAAGCAGAGATTAGATAACACAGTAGACAATATAAAAGTGGAAAGCTATAATGACCACTTGTTGTAATTATGTTGTTAATTGTATCATATTCGCAATTAAGATACAGGTGTTATTTTGTGTTATGTTCTCCCCGACCCAAAATAGACAATCTGGCGTCCTTTGAAAATAGATCCGGGAATTGTAGGTAAAAAGGAATGCAGATATACTTTTTGTAGTATGTCATAAAAACATGGAATATTAATAAGCAAATGAATGCGATATCAGGTTAACTGAAGGAATAATCTATAGTCGGTTAAATGTGTTTCTACTACAGGATGAAAAAAGTGAGTTGGACAGAAAAGTGATCTCATGAGCACATTCTTAAAGGACACTTGCTGACAAAAATTATCTGAAATAATGATTTATTACTTTATGAAACAATCAATATCATCTGATTGCTTTATTTTTTAGAAAGCATTTAAGATGAAATCTCCCCTCTGCTGTGTGTCCACCGTGACGAGGTAGAGGGGCTTGAGTGTTCCAATGACCCCAAGAGCTATGCCGACGGTAGCACAGCTACTGGTAGGGTCACCCATGTCGAACAGGTCAAGGGATAGGGACCAGACCAAGCGACTCACAAACCTGCTGCCTTGTAGGTATGCATAAAATTTGGTGGAACTGCGGTAAAGCTGTGAAAGTTTAAACAATATAAAATGACACAAAGTAGTGCAGCTTTACATAACAGAGTTACGACACATACAGAACGTTGTGGCGGTTAGCCTTCATCAGCAAACAAACACATTCACAAACACAACATACAGTCAAGGAGAACTCCTGTGACTACATTAGAAGGTGATGACAGACGCTATTCCTTATTCTCAACTTCTGCGCCTTCGACGACTATGCCAAAATGATGAGGATTTTCAGCACAATGCTCAGGAAATGTTGGACTTCTTCAGGCTTCGTGGCTATCCTGATCATGTCCTATCATCAGCCTTCCGCCGGGTTCTACCCACTAGCCGCGCAGAGGCTCTCACCTCTGCACCTAGACCAAAAAACCTTCGACCGGTACTTTCTCTTACCTACCATCCGCATAATTTTTCAGTCAAGAATATCCTCTTTCGACATCTATCTATCCTTCAAGCTGACACTACTACCAGCGCGATATTTTCAGAGAAACCACTAGTGGCCTACAGACGTGACCGTAACCTCAGAGATGTACTCGTCCACAATAGAGTACAGGGATTTCCACCTCCACCCTCACAATTAGGAACTAAGGCTTGCCTGAGATCTCGGTGCAAGACCTGCCCATATGTGATCCACACTCCAGTAGTGCGATTCCCCAAAGGCAATTTACGCATCACAGTAGAATTTTCCTGCACCAGTCGCAACATCATTTACGCCATAATATGCAAAAGGTGTGATATGAAGTACACTGGGGAGACGGGCCTCATGCTAGCCGACAGATTCCGCCAACATCTGATGGACATCAACACCAACGAGCGCAAGCCTGTCTCCACCCACTTCAATAGCGCCAACCATCAAGGTGCTTCCGATGTCCTGGTCACTGTCATCCAGTCCTGCTCCTCGGGTCCGCAACATCGCAAGAATACAGAAAACCGGCTCATATTCACTATGGAGTGCCTAACACCACACGGCCTCAACACCCAACATAGTTTCATCTAATCGTAGTCATTTCCCCTCCCCACTCTGTTGCTTCCACACCCTCCTGATATACCCTTGTCCGGCCTCCAACTTATCCTCTACCCTGTCCTCTATGCCATGTGTGGCGTGTCGTAGGCTCTTTTCCAATCTCTCTCTCTGTCTCTCTCTCTCTCAATCTCTCTCTCTCTCATTCTCCCTTAACAATCGTGCTTCTCTGTGCCTACCTATGCCATGGGTGGAGTGTCATAGGCTGTTTTCCAATCTCTCTCTCTCTCAATCTCTCTCTCTCTCACTTTCTCTCAACAATCGTGCTTCTCTGTGCCTACCTATGCCATGTGTGACGGGTCGTAGGCCCTTTTCCAATCTTCTCTCTCTCTTTCTCTCTTTCTCGGTCTCAATCTTCTCTCTCTCTCTCATTCTCTCTCACCAATCGGGCTCCTCTGTGCCTACCTATGCCATGTGTGGCGTGTCGTAGGCTCTCTTCCAATCTCTCTCTCCCCCCTCTCTCTCGTTCTCTCTCTCAATCTCTCTCTCATTCATCTCAACGATTGTGCTTCCCTGCGCCTACCTATGCCATGTGTGACGGGTCGTAGGCCCTTTTCCAATCTACTCTCTCTCTTTCTCTCTTTCTCGGTCTCAATCTTTCTCTCTCTCATTCTCTCTCACCAATCGGGCTCCTCTGTGCCTACCTATGCCATGTGTGGCGTGTCGTAGGCTCTCTTCCAATCTCTCTCTCCCCCCTCTCTCTCGTTCTCTCTCTCAATCTCTCTCTCATTCAATCTCAACGATTGTGCTTCCCTGCGCCTACCTATGCCATGTGTGGCGTGTCGCCCCTATGCCATGTGTGGCGTGTCGTAGGCTCTTTTCCAATCTCTCTCTCTGTCTCTCTCTCAATCTCTCTCTCTCATTCTCCCTCAACAATCGTGCTTCTCTGTGCCTACCTATGCCATGGGTGGAGTGTCGTAGACTTTTTTCCAATCTCTCTCTCAATCTCTCTCTCTCTCTCAATCTCTCTCTCTCATTCTCCCTCAACAATCGTGCTTCTCTGTGCCTACCTATGCCATGTGTGACGGGTCGTAGGCTCTGTTCCAATCTTCACTCTCTCTTTCTCTCTTTCTCGGTCTCAATCTCTCTCTCTCTCTCTCTCTCTCTCTCTCTCTCTCTCATTCTCTCTCAACAATCGTGCTTCTCTGTGCCTACCTATGCCATGTGTGGCGTGTCATAGGCTCTTTTCCAATCTCTCTCTGCCCCCCCCTCTCTCTCTTTCTCTCTCGCAATCTCTCTCTCATTCAATCTCAACGATCGTGCTTCTCTGCGCCTACCTATGCCATGTGTGGCGTGTCGTAAGCTCTTTTGCCAATCTCTGTCTCTCTCAATCTCTCTCTCTCTCTCTCTCTCTCATTCTCTCTCAACAATCGTGCTTCTCTGTGCCCTACATATAGTCATGTGTGGCGTGTCGTAGGCTCTTTCCGATCTCTCTCTCTCGATCTCTCTCTCTCTCTCTCTCGATCTCTCTCAATCCTCTCTCTCTCGCTCATTCTCTCTCAACAATAGTGCTTCTCTGTGCCTACCTATGCCATGTGTGGCGTGTCGTAGGCTCTTTTCCAAACTCTCTCTCTCTCTTTCTCTCTCTCTCTCTCTCTCTCTCTCTTCCATCTTGCTTCTCGGTGTCTACCTATTCCAACTATATTGCTGGTGGTCTGATGTTACACAGCCTCAATAACACAACCACTGGGGGGGGGGGGGGGTTGATCCTCATATACGTTGTATAAAAATCAACCTTGCTGGCTCTATTTCATAGGGTACAGTATGAGTGAAGCCTCGTATATGTAGACCGATCGACCCCATACACATCCGGTGGCGTGCCGTAGGCACTTCTCCAATCTCTATCTCTTTCCTCTCTCTCTCTCTCTCTCTCTCTCTCTCTCTCTCTCTCTCTCTCTCTCTCTCTCTTCCATCTCACTTCTCTGTGCCTACATATTCCAACCATATTGCCGGTGGTCTGATTTCAACACAACCACTGGGTGATTTGATCCTCAAATACGTTGTATAACAATCAACCTTACTGCCTCTATTCATAGGGGACAGTATGAGTGAAGCCTCGTATTTGTAGACCGACCGACCCCGCATACATCAGGGGCGTGTCGTAGGCACTTTTCCATTCTCTCTCTCTCTCTCTCTCTCTCTCTCTCTCTCTCTCTCTCTCTCTCTCTCTCTCTCTCTCTCTCTTCCATCTTGCTTCTCTGTGCCTACATGTTCCAACTATATTGCCGGTGGTCTGATTTTAACACAACCACTGAGTGATTTGATCCTCAAATACGTTGTATAACAATCAACCTTACTGCCCCGAATTCATAGGGAACAGTATGAGTGAAGCCTCGTATTTGTAGACCGACCGACCCCGCATACATCAGGGGCGTGTCGTAGGCACTTTTCCATCTCTCTCTCTCTCTCTCTCTCTCTCTCTCTCTCTCTCTCTCTCTCTCTCTCTCTCTCTCTCTCTCTCTCTCTCTTCCATCTTGCTTCTCTGTGCCTACATATTCCAACTATATTGCCGGTGGTCTGATTTTAACACAACCACTGAGTGATTTGATCCTCAAATACGTTGTATAACAATCAACCTTACTGCCCCGAATTCATAGGGAACAGTATGAGTGAAGCCTCGTATTTGTAGACCGACTGACCCCGCATACATCAGGGGCGTGTCGTAGGCACTTTTCCTCTCTCTCTCTCTCTCTCTCTCTCTCTCTCTCTCTCTCTCTCTCTCTCTCTCTCTCTCTCTCTCTCTCTCTCTCTTCCATCTTTCTTCTCTGTGCCTACATATTCCAACTATATTGCCAGGGATCTGATTTTAAAACTACCACTGGATGATTTGATCCTCAAATACGTTGTATATCAATCAACCTTACTGCCCCGAATTCATAGGGAACAGTATGAGTGAAGCCTCGTATTTGTAGACCGACCGACCCCGCATACATCAGGGGCGTGTCGTAGGCACTGTTCCTCTCTCTCTCTCTCTCTCTCTCTCTCTCTCTCTCTCTCTCTCTCTCTCCATCAGGCTTCTCTGTACCCACATATTCCAACTATATTGCCGGTGGTCTGATTTTAACACAACCACTGGAAGATTTGATCCTCAAATTCGTGGTATAGCAATTAACCTTACTGCCTCTATTCCATAGAGAACAGTAGGAGTGAAGCCTCGCATTTGTAGACCTACCCACTCCGCATTCCTCATGCGGTATATCGCATGCAGTTTTCCTCTCTCTCTCTCTCTCTCTCTCTCTCTCTCTCTCTCTCTCTCTCTCTCTCTCTCTCTCTCTCCTTACATCTTGCTTCTCTGTGCCTACCTACTTCACTTGTATTACCAGTGGTTGGATCTCACACAGCCCCATCAACTCGTACACTGGACGAGTGGCTCCTGAAGTGTGCTTTGTAACAATCAACCATACTGACTATTTCATAGGGTACAGTACGAGGGAAACGTCGTACGTGTAGACTGACGCGCCCCACATGCCTCATGTGGTATATCACAGGCACTTCTCCTCTCTCTCTCTCTCTCTCTTTCTCTCTCTCTCTCCTTACATCTTGCTTCTCTGTGCCCACCCACTTCACTTGTATTACCAGTGGTTGTATCTCACACAGCCCTAACAACTCAAACACTGGGCGAGAGGCTCCTGAAGTGTGCTGTGTAATAATCAACCATACTGACTATTTCATAGGGTACAGTACGAGGGAAACGTCGTACACGTAGACCGACGCGCCCCACACGCCTCATGTGGTATATCACAGGCACTTTTCCTCTCTCTCTCTCTCTCTCTTCTCTCTCTCGCTCTCTCCCTCTCTCTCTCTTTCACCCTCTCGCTCTCTCCCTCTCTCTCTCGCTCTCCCCTCTCTCGCTCTCTCTCCTCCTCTCTCACTCCCTCTCTCTCGCTTCTCTCTCCCTCTCTCACTCCCTCTCGCGCTCTCTCTCCCTCCCTTGATCTCTCTCTTGCCCTCCCCCTCTCTCGCTCTCACCCTCCCTCACTCTCTCCCTCTCTCTCTCCCTCTCTCTCCCCCTCTCTCCCTCCCCCTCTCTCTCCCTCTCTCTCCCTCTCTCTCTTCCTCTCCCCCACTCTCTCTCCCTTTCTCTCTATCTCTCTCCCTCTCTCTCCCTCCCTCTCTCTCCCTCCCTCTCCCCTCTCTCTTCTCCCTCTCTCTCCCCCCTTTCGCGCTCTCTCTCTCCCTCTCTCTCTCCTTTTACATCTGGCTTCTCTGTGCATACCTTCTTCACGTGCATTGCCAGTGGTTGGATCTTACACAACCCCAACAACTCTAGGACTGGGCGAGGGGCTCCTGAAGCGCGTTGTATGACTAGCAACCATACTGACTATTTCGTAGGTTACAATATACCCCATGTGGTAGGTCGCAGGCACTTTTCCTCTCTCTGTCTCTCTCTGTCTCTCTCTCTCGCTCCTCTCTCTCTCTCTCTGTCTCTCTCTCTCCCTCTCTCTCTTCTTGCATGTCCACATACACTAGCATTTTGTCTGTTGAAGTGTGTCTATGCATGTATGCGTGTTCAAGCACACCAGTCCACCCAGATCAACAACATAATGGGGTCGTGGTCAATTTTACACGCCTCCTACCCCGCCCCCTTCTTTCTATGTGCTCACTGTACCGTAACATCCAGCACCGTTATACAAATACACCCGAGATTTCCGTAGTCATTCACAGGTCCGTACGTGAGGTGAGTATACAGTTTTTTTCCTCTATAAACGGTTTTTCTATTAAACATTTTCTTCGACTAACATTCTTTTCAATTAACATTTTGTCAATTCTCATTTTCTCTTCATTGCTTCCATTTTTCCATGCATTTGTTCCTCTCGTCCTGTCATCACCTTCTAATGTAGTCACAGGAGTTCTCCTTGACTGTATGTTGTGTTTGTGAATGTGTTTGTTTTGCTGATGAAGGCTAACCGCCGCAACGTTCTGTATGTGTCGTAACTCTGCCTTGTAGGTAGACTGGGGACAGTCAAAGGCTAGGGAAAGCACTCCAAAAAATGCTTCTCGAAATCGGATGTACTGAGCCACAGGCTTGACAACGTAACTTAATTCATGATGTCACAAATTAGAATTAATCGTTATGTTGCTAATCCCGCGAAGTCCCATCAGGCGGTGATAGTGCCGGGCCCCCTGCCTCGAGGGGGTCCACCCATGACTACTGGTGGTCACCTTCGTCTGTGCTGTGGAGTCAAGGCACAGAGGAGTAGGTTAAGAGCTATTGACCAAATACCCCGGACACTCAACATACTACAGTGGAATGCCGAAGGAGTTTATAACAAGAAAGTCTCCCTAACAAAGCGTCTTCATAAAGATAGAATAGATGTGGCATGCATTCAAGAGACACACCTCAACGCCAATCGCAGATTCTCAGTCAGAGGATATTATGCCACACGTTTTGACCGCGAAGGACACAAAGGAGGAGTTCTAATACTTACACGAAATACAATACCTTGCAGAGAAGTATCTGTGATCTCTGACAACCAAACGGAAATTATAGATGTTGATATACTGATAAAGGACGTGAAAACAAGAATTTACAATTTGTATAGCCCAGCAGATAAGGACCTTACACTCTGAAACATGAATATAACTGACACAAACTGCATTATTGTCGGAGACTTTAATAGCCGTTCAGAAAGATGGGGATACCCAGTTACTGACAAAAGAGGAGATGAAGTGGAGGACTGGGAAATAGATTCAAACCTCCATCAACTCAACAAAGTGGATGACACACCGAGCTTCTACTCCAGAAGATGGTTTACGACTTCTACTCCAGACTTAGATTTCTGCACAGGAGACATCCTCCACAAAATCGATCGCCATGTGCTTGACCAATTAGCAGGTAGTGACCACAGACCAATCAAGCTTGTAATGAATATGGAGAATGTTCCACAATAGCAAAAGCCTTTGCCCAGCTGGAATTACAAACGAGCAGATTGGGGACAGATTTGCCATAATAACAGTCTAATATTGTGAAAACATAAATACACGATATGGCAACATGTCGCAAATGGTGGAAAGTCTAAACAGAGCAGTAATACAGGCGGCCACTGAGTCTATTCCAAGAGGAGCTGGGAAAAATTACAAACCATACTGGACTGAAGAACTACACATTTTGGAGGACTAAGTTGAAGATGCCAGGAAGACAGCAGAGAGAGAACAAACAACTGAAGCGAACATCTCTCTCAAAGTCATCTCAGCAAAATATAAAAGAACAGTAAATCAAACAACAAGAGATTGTTGGAGGGAAAAAACAGAAAACCTGAATTTTGACAGGGATGGAAACAAACTATGGAAACTAGTGAAAGCCATGAACAATGAAGGACCTAGAAACAAACAAAGAACAATTAAACACGGAAATGCCTTGCTTACAGGAAATACAGGAAAAAAGGCTGCAAATGCACTAATGGAACACTATGCCAGTGCAAACCACATTGATATTACAACCGAACAGAAGAAAGCAATCAAAGACAAACAGATACATCATAGTAATACAGAGACAGCAGCAGAATATATGATGGCAGATCTAACAACGGAAGAAATGGACAGGCAATGAATACCCTAAACAAGAAGAAATCATCAGGATAGGATGGAATCACAAATGAAATTCTAATAGGCCTAGGCACTAAAGCAAAGAAGAAACTACTAGCGGTCCTAAATTACAGCTGGAAGAAAGGAAAGTCCCACAGGCATGGAAGGAAGCTATACTAATACCAGTCCTAAAGAAAGGAAAAGACCTGGAAGAACCAAATGGCTATCGACCTATCAGTCTACTTAGCTGTGTAGGAAAATTAATGGAACGCATTATCAATGGCAGACTAACATGGCATCTGGAAGAAAACCAACTCTTAACACCACACCAAGCAGGATTAAGAAAGTACAGATCCACTGAAGATCAAATAACCTATATAGCTCAGGAAATAGAGGATGCCTTCCAACAGAAAAATCACACACTAGCGGTCTTGATAGATTAAGAAAAAGCATTTGATAAAGTATGGAAGGAAGGACTGAAAGTAAAACTAAAAAAAAATGGATGTTTGTGGGAAAATGTATAAATGGATCAGCCACTACCTTGAGAACAGAACTGCCAGAACAAAAGTACAAGGACAAACCAGCAAAATGATGCTATTGGAGCAAGGTGTCCCCAAGGAGGAGTTCTTTCACCAACATTATTCCTAGCATATATAAATGACATCACGGAAAATTTTCCAGCTAGAGTACACACATCCTCCTTTGCAGATGACCTAGCCATATGGGCATCTGAAGAATATATTAGTACAGCTAACAGCAGAATACAGCTAGCCTTATTAGCGCTAGAGGACTGGTCAAAATCATGGCTAGTGAAGATAAGTGAGGAGAAAACAACATGCACAGTGTTCTCCCTCTCAAATAAAACTCAGCAACCTAAGTTGGTATTGAATGGAAAAATATTGCGCCATGAAGAAAATCCAAACTATCTAGGAGTCACCTTTGATCGTCGCCTGACATGGAAGACACAGGTTGAGAAAAATCGAACAAGAGCAAGGCAAAGAATGGCAATCATGAAAAAGCTTGCTGTTACAACGTGGGGAGCAGATGAGAAAGTTCTCAAGAAGTTATATACTGGACGGGTGAGGCCAGTACTGGACTATGGCATTGCAGCTTGGGCAACAGCAGCTAAGTCAAACTTTAACAAAATAAGTAGAGTCCAAAATCAAGGAATGCGAATCATAAATGGAAGCCTGAAGATAACGCCTATTAATGAACTAGAAAAGATCATTTGTTTACAACCAATGCAGGATAGAAGAGATAGCAGAGCCCAGCAACAAGCAGAAAAATTCAGAAGATTGACAGACACCCTATGTATAATAGGTTTAATGGTTTTGGAAAGGGAAGCCTGAAGCGTAGCAACTTTGTAGAAACTGCAAAACGAAAGATTAGGGCAGATCCCATACTTAACATATCAACAGTCAAACCCATTTACAATGCACACAAGTTCCCAGCTTGGATACAGTAGCAACTGCCTGAGATGTTAGAAAACATTTCTGGTATTGAGAACAAGAACACTCAGAATAAAACCGAAAGAAGAAAAATAACAGTAAACTACATAAGAAGAACATTACCCAAGCAGCAATTGGACCCATGCATATACAGATGTATCAGCCAAAACTTCAATAGAAAATGGAGTAGGAATTCTCTTAAATTTTAAAAATGGAGTGGAAAAAAAAACACAGTCAGTGACATATGGAAAATTTTCAAGTAACTTCAAAGCGGAGGTAGAGGCTGCAGCATAAATGCTCTTGATGGAGGAAAATAAAGAGAAGCAAATAGCTATCTTCACAGATGCAAAGGCAGCTGTCTCAATACTGAAGAGCAAAAACAGCACAGAACTAGCTGACCTAAGAGCAGCACTCCATGGTCTATGCCAGAAATCCAAAAAAAAGATGTAATACAGTGGATCCCATCACATTGCAGTATACCTGGAAATGAAGAGGCTGACAGACTAGCAAAAGAGGGTGGACGATTACCACAGCCTGACATAGACATAACCTATAATGAGGCAAACAGGTTTATAAAAAGCACTTATAGAACCAAATGGGAATCAGAGCATCCAGGCCACCACAAGGATGATGCATATTACAATCTCGACCGAAGAGAACAAGTAGCAATCTTCAGACTCCACACAGGACATAACAGGCTGAAATACCACGTGTTCAATAAACTAAAGATAGGAGATACCGATGAATGTAATTGTGGAACTGGTAAAATGACAGCTAAACATTTGCTGCAGGAGTGCCCAATATATGCAGAACAGAGAAAGATATTTTGGCCCACATCTGCTTCATTTGAGGACAAGCTCTATGGAGATATCAACAAGCTCAAGTTGACTGCAGCTTACTTTACATTCAGGTTGACATTTAAAGGTGCATGCAGAAGTATTTAGACTGCCACACTTCATACCACAGGTATGTCGGTTACAAAAGCGTCCCAGAGGCATGAAATGGAATATTGCTTGGATAGGTAATCCATTATGTGGAAAGTCCGAATCGAAAGCTCACTGTGTGGATGTCATCTGCAGACTGCATTCGTCTGGTTTCCGGATGGACAGCCTTTGGTGAACGGAAGGCCCAATATACGGAAGTGAGGCTAAGCAGCCATGTGCAGGACGTGACGATTCCTTGGGTGAGCTCATTAACCGAGCGCTGTGTGATGGCTCTGCAAGTATGGAAGCCTCCTTGGATGGCGGGAATGCCCATAGTCTGCCCCTGCGTTCCCTTGAGGGCTGACCAGGATGTCTTTGGCTGTTCTATATGGGCCTGCTGGGATGGGGGATAACACCACAACAGTGAGAGTCAAACGTTCTAAGAAACCCCGGGAAGGTTAACCCGGTCAACAAATGCCCGCAGAAGTTGGGTGTGTCGGCCTAACGGCGTAAGAAAGCAGCTCTGCTGTAAACAGGCACAACTCAATCACGTCCGAAAAAAAAAAAAAAAAAAAAAAAAAAAAAAAAACTCCGGATGAACGCAGAAGTAGAAGAAGAAGATGAAATCGTGAAACCTTCTAGACTCTAGACTAATTAAGAATTTAATTTTTAAGAAAAGCGCATGCGTTCTGACAAAGCAAATGGGATTTTTTTTTCCCCTTTTCATTGACCTAGAGAAAAACCTTAAGAAGTGGAATTCATAGGATATATGTTTTCTAGCGATGTGCAATTCACAAATGGTTATTGCGCATCATACATTTTGATGCTGATTGCTAGATCTGGGAAGCTTTAAAATAATTGAGATAAGCTGATTGTGTAATGTCTCCAGATCTTTTTTCCTATACAGTGAAAATATTTTCAGAAATGTAGAAGATATAAATGGAATCAGCATTGGAGGACGAAACATCAATAACATTGGATATGCAGATGATACAGTATTGATTGCAGACAATGCGCAGGATCTGCAACAATTAGTAGATGCGGTTGTTATGAGAAGAAATGGATTGGAGAACTTAGTGACATCTGGCAAGATAGAAGGGAACAGACCAAGAGGAAGACCGAGAGGAAAATACCTGGATGGCTTGGCCACATGGCATGGACGAGACAGGAACACTGAGCTGATCCACTACTCTGGTGATCGAGTGAAATGCGAGTCATGATCGCCCACGCTTTCCGGCATGGCACATGATTGACTGATTGTTAACGATAAAAAGTTCCTGCCCACAATATCACAGAAGACGTCTCATCAGCTTATGAATGTCTTTCCACTCTGTGATAACTATTCAAAGAATAGTCGATGAATTTGTTGAAATTACTGAAGATTGGCTGGGCAGTAAGAGAAATGGTCTCTTGTGGTTATATCTATCCATCTTTGAGGCAATGAATATACATCCATTCTAATAACAATGAAGTAAACTATACACAAATACTCTTTATTATTGCTAAATAGCGTAACAGTTACGATATTGTCGTGAGCAAGGGTGGACAAGAGTTCTATTGCTGGACTCGCTGCTAGCCTCGACAAGTTGGACAAGTTGTAACAGTTGGGATATTGTCGTGAGCAAAGTTAGACAAGAGTTACATTTCTGAACTCGCCGCTGGCCTCGAAATGTTGTAACAGTTGAGATATTGTCGTGAGCCAGGTTGGACAAGTGGTCCATTCCTGGACTCGCGGCTGGCCTGGACAAGTTGTAACAGTTGGGGTATTGTCGTGAGCCAGGTTGGATAAGAGTTCTATTCCTGGACTCGCTGCTAGCCTCGACAAGTTGGACAAGTTATAACAGTTGGGATATTGTCGTGATGAAGATTGGACAAGAGTTATATTCCTGGACTCGCCGGTAGCCTCGACAAGCTGGACAAGTTGTAACAGTTGGGATATTGTCGTGAGCAAAGTTGGACAAGAGTTACATTCCTGAACTCGCCGCTGGCCTCGGAATGTTGTAACAGTTGGGATATTGTCGTGAGCTAGGTTGGACAAGAGTTCCAGTCCTGGACTCGCCGCTGGCCTCAAAATGTAACAGTAGGGATATTGTCGTTAGCCAGGTTGGACAAGAGTTCCAGTCCTGGACTCGCCGCTGGCCTCAAAATGTAACAGTTGGGATATTGTCGTGAGCCAGGTTTGACAAGAGTTCCATTCCTGAACCCGCCGCAGGCTTCAAAATGTTGTAACAGTTGGGTGTGAGATTTTTCCAGCCACCTCACGGCCTTCGACTCCAGATATCTTACCATTGCGGTACACCATACACCCGCATCGCTCAGCAGTCGAAACAGAGAGAATAAAAATTATGCAGGCGATTCAAACCAATGAGAGCGATTGGCTAAAGCCGGCGAAACAGCCATCCAGACCTTCTAGGCACAATTGGGGGGGGGGGGGGAATGATTGTTAGTTCTAGCTTAACATTCTAAGTTGATCACCAGCATGGTTCGTTGAAGCAAAGCAGTGTTCTAGTTCCTCGCGAAGGCAAAGCTTTCATTGTGTGGTGAATCAATCCTTGAAGTTAAGGTAATACGATGTTTATATTTATAATAATGTCGATGTAATGTTTAAAATGTTTACAAATGATCATAGTCTAATTTTTTGTTCCTGTGGGAATGAAAGCAAGCGCCATGTTTTTCTGTTTACTGCACTTGCCTGGTTAGAACCTTCAGCTAGACATTCTGTTGAGATATACTACTAAAGAATATTTTCTTACATTCTGTTGCAATATACTACTAAAGAATATTTTCTGACATTCTTTTACATATGCGGCTAAAGAATATTTCTTTATATTCGGTTACCATGTGCTAGCAAAAGAATATTTCTTATATTCTGTTACCATGTGCTAGCACAAGAATATTTCTTTATATTCTGTTACATATGCGACTAAAGAATATTTCTTTATATTTTGTTACCATATGCTAATGAAGAATATTCCCTTATATTCTGTAACAATCTGTATATAACTACTTTTCTCAATATATGAATAATGTACTTTTCAAATGTGCTTGCTAGACATTGATGCTTTTACAGAAGAAATGTGGCTTAAGAGTCTATCTCTTTAAAACCATGTACACCAACTAACACCTGTAGGAATGTATATATCTTGTGATTCTTTTATTCACATTTTTTCCCCTGAATATGTTTTGTGAAATTGTCATGTTTTGTTCTGAGAATAAATGCTCATTAATAAGAGTTGCACCATATACCCAAATGTTAGCCGGACGTTGCACACACCAACAACCCTACATACATTCACATGATGATTAGGTGGTTCTTACGGTCAAGGGTAGGCCATTTATGTTCTGAAATATGATTATAAAGCAGCCTATGTCTAACTTTGTGCACGAGATAACCTGCAATCTTGGGTGGTTTAACAATGTCGTTCTCCAGCCCTCTGCTTAGAATAGACCGCGGGGAATTATCATACCTGTTTTGTTTAAATCAGTGCTTATGCTAAATACATAACTCTTATAAAGGCACTCACGTAAACTCAGGAGATAAATATATTCTCATTTGTGATTGTTGTAAAATGGCTGATGTTTAAGGAAGATTACTTTGTTGTGGGAGTAAAAGCTATAATCTTTCCCTCTGATATAAAAAGGCAGTTATATCAATACATGATGATGATGATGATGATGATATGCATTTGAGATCTAAACCTAACCCAGAGAGAGGAAATATGAGCTTACATACAGAGACATGATGATGACAATGATGATGTTATAAGGGTGACCATTAACTCAACTTACATCCATCTCAACACACTCTGTCTTATCAAGCAACAGTCTCAACCTATCTCTGGCTTACTAGGAAGTGGCACTACATGCACCATTCCCATGCATCTATCATAGTATGCATCTATCTCAACCCACTTTCATCACAATATGCCTTTATCTTAATAACATCATGCCTCTACCACAACCTACCTTCATCCCAACATGTCTGTTACATTCTTGATGACTTTGAATCAACTTCCTTTGACACAACCGGATAACCTGGTCACAATCAGACTCCCTGGTCTTAAAGTTGTGACTATCTTATTTCATTGTCCTGGTTGCGCCAAGAGTTGATCCCATCAGGACCTTACAGCATGAGATGATGGATTGAATGCCATCTATACAGATAAGAGGGAGGTGATCTCACCATTGAGTGGGCACATTCTTCCCTTTTATTTTCTTATTCTCTTTTTTTTTCTTGATTCTTTCTTGACATGTTTTATGCTTTGCTGATATGTAAATGTTAGCAAAATGCTTATGAAGTTATATTTTGTTTGGACCGTCAGATGGGCGGTGTAACTGAAAGGCGACTGTTTTGAAGATGCGGACTTGGTTGCTGAGGGCAGGAAAATAGTATGTCATGTCCATCTTTTGCCAGCCCAAATTTTAGTCCATTTCCTTGCATCATCCACCACCCCCATCCTTCAAAGATCTAACCCATGTAACCCATGAACCCACTGAGAATTCCTGATGTTAGATCCTGACAGAAGAACTTGAATATACCCCACTCACAGTGATGACCCTCTGATAGAAAACTGGTTCCAGGGAAGAATTAGAATCCTATACACACTGAAGTACCTACCGGCAGATATCAGCTGCACCGGAGATATACATATCCTTTGGTTAAATTGTAGTACTTGATAATGCATAATTATACTTTAATGTATTTTGGATGATCCAAATGTTTGTTTTTTCCACAATTATGTATTCACATCAGTTGGTATTCCTTGTAAACCTGACCATGTTTTTTTTTTAGAGAGGTGTCCAATGTGAATAATATATTTTGTTGTCATACTTTTGATTTATTACACTTTATGTTACCAGACCATTTGTTGATTGATTCTTACAGATTGTTTGTAAACATAAATATTATGTGATGTCACTGTATGTCCTGTTTATACTGTGAATGTTCTGTCATGATATTGCTGGTCTGGTCCATCACATACTTGTGTAAGTGTATAAATCATAGATGATAATACTAATTTAGACCGCATGAGGGCGGGCACCTGCACACTAGCACCTTTTCCCCAGTGATAGAAAAGGGCATCCATTTTTGGGATAGTGGCAACAGTCCGTGGTCTCCACACCTTCCCAAGAAGCTTAAACTTATATCTATATTTTCATTAATTCGTGTAGATACGAACACATCCTTAGTATCTTCACGTGGGGGAACGAGCCATAAAATTAGCTTCTAGAAGGTGATCTTGATAGAGGATAGGAACCCATCCCCTTTGGGCATACCCTGATAATATTCCTCAGATAATTAAATTCCTCTTAAGTGGGTGTTACATTCTAACAGATGTAACCCCTAATAAATAAACCTCACATTGGGATATTGTCGTGAGCCAGGTTAGACAAGAGTTCCATTCCTGGACCCGCCGCAGGCTTAAAAATGTTGTAACAGTTGGGATATTGTCGTTAGGCAGGTTGGACAAGAGTTCCATTCCTGGACTCGCCGCTGGCCTCAAAATGTTGTAACAGTTGGGATATTGTCGTGAGCCAGGTTGGACAAAAGTTCCCTTCTTGGACTCACCACAGGCCTCCATGTTGTAACAGTTGGGATATTGTCGTGAGCCAGGTTGGAGAAGTGTTCCATTCCTGGACTCGCCGCTGGCCTCAACAAGTTGTAACAGTTGGGATATTGTCGTGAGCCAGGTTGGACAAAAGTTCCCTTCTTGGACTCACCACAGGCCTGGCCTCAATGTTGTAACAGTTGGGATATTGTCGTGAGCCAGGTTGGAGAAGTGTTCCATTCCTGGACTCGCCGCTGGCCTCGAAATGTTGTAACAGTTGGGATATTGTCATGAGCCAGGTTGGACAAGTGTTCCATTCCTGGACTCGCCGCTGGCCTCGACAAGTTGTAACAGTTGGGATATTGTCGTGAGCCAGGTTGGAGAAGTGTTCCATTCCTGGACTCGCCGCTGGCCTCGAAATGTTGTAACAGTTGGGATATTGTCAGTGAGCCAGGTTGAACAAGTGTTCCATTCCTGGACTCGCCGCAGGCCTCGAAAAGGAAAGACTGGCCACCTATTCCTCCATGCACTGAGGCCTACAAAATGTAACGGTTCCAGCACATCACAGACGCATAGCAAGGTTCCTGTTTCGGACTTTTAATGAACTTAAATGAATTGTAATATCAGGTAAAGTTGTGTTTGTTAAATACATAAACTAATCAATCGTTGGACTTTCCTTGAGGTCACCGAGACAATAAGATAATTACATTCACAAACACTCGTATGTAAAAGCACAGTTCATTTGACCCAGGAGTATATGTGAATGTCTTTCCACTTTGGGATATGTAGAACAGGAAAAAGAGTGCGAACGTGCTAAATATACTGTTATATGCATATGAACATGGATAATAAGCAGACTAGACGAAGAATAATGTAATCGTGTTAGTAATGTGGTTTCTGAGGAACATGCAAAACATACAACGAACGGACACGAAAACGAATGCGACAGTATTTCAAGAAGCTAAGTGAAAACTGTGAACTGATTAGAGACATTAGATAGACGTAGATAATCAAGATGTCCATTTTTCATAACAATGCTAATTTATGTAAGTGAAAATTCATTTAGAGAATCCTTAAATACAGGGATTATTTTAGTTGTCATTACATCACATCTTATGTCAGAAGATAATAGTGTAGTTTACATAGGGGATCGCGGCAGCGTCACGGCTAGAACTCATGCCTGTCGGCCCAGTGGGCATGGGTTCGAAGTCCCACTTGCAGCCAGTCACGGGGTTGATCGATAGACATTGGAGAGTTTTGTACAGTACAAGGTTATATGCCAGTTTAGTAACATGTATCAAGTATGTGAAGAAATCACCAGTGATCCAGACATATAATGAGAATGTCAAAACAATCAACTTAACAGCGAGCTAGATTCACGTGATTGGTCCACGTCGGAAGGCTGCCTAATACAGATAGTTATTACGTTACTAAATGACGCAAATGAAGATGACAGTCCTGTCGTTCTCTTCTCACAGTCCTCATGAAGTCGGAAAGTACAAACACCTGATTCATAGATTAGTATTTAACAGTCTACCCTGTACTACTCTGATAATCTATATCTCAGCAGACATCCAAGAAATATATGTATCTGCATGTCCTCCCCGGGAAAATAAGACTTTCCTTGAGGCCATCAAACTACACCAAACCTCCTTATATGGAGAACAATCCCTCGGGAATTGTGCATATCCCACATAATTAATAAATTAACCGCATTCAGCGGACTTTTCTTAGACTACCACTGGACGGGAATGTCGGCACTCAGACTGCTTGCTGCAAGGGCCTCTGCCTCCTTTACTGAAGACTTCTTCTTAAAGTCCATGTCGTGCGTCGTGATGATCATATCTGTCTCATGTACTGTCAATCGTTTCTGATACTGATGTCCATCCATGCCATCTTGTCAAACTGTCCAGCAATTTCTCTCTTGGTCTTCCACATCTCCATAGCTTCCACATATTTTTTTAGTTCTTTGGTAATTGTCCATGATTCACGTTCGTACATTAGTGTTGGCTAATACTGCGCTTATGAATTCTCTGAAAGCATTTACAAGACTAATATTACATATATATATATGGAGTGTCTAGTTGGTCATGCGTCGAAGTACACTTGTTCCTGCAGCGAGGCGCTGTCGCCATTTGGAGGTGACAGGTTCGAATCCCGGTCGGTAACTATAGCTTTCAAATTTTATGTTGTCTTGTGCGTCCTCTAGTCTCTACTTCTTTTTTTCTCCTTCTGTGAGCGCCAAGTAATACTACATGTGTTTATTTATGTAACTTGTTCAGTGGCCTCAACTGGTTCCCAAATTGATTTCCTGTATGTAATATATTGCAAAACAAACGTTACCGCGTCGCTTCAAGTACACGTCATTTACGACCATTATTGGCCATTTACAGTTCAAATAAGTTGGAGAAGCATCCACAACTGATTAAACTCTGGCTATATCGTGCACAACATTAAGTAGCTAAAAGAATGGCTCAAAATTGCTACACTCCATGTAGCGTGTCTCAAGAACGGCGGTAGTTGGAACACTTAAAATGGACATTCTGTAGACCAGTGGTCTCCCGAGAGGGGGGGGGGATTTTTTAGAGTTTCGGGGGGGGGGGGGGGGAATTAAGATGATTTCAAGATGGCGTTAATTTAAGAATCGATTACTTGATATTGTTTTCCCCTCCATACTCAGGAATGGAAACATTTGCTGCAGCGATTGATCTCGAGGACGCTTACAACAGAGTACTACTGCATTTTTTTTAAATACTTCAGCTTCTTGAACTCAAGATAAGTCTTTTCCTCCTTAGTTGGATCGCTGCAGCCTTCTTCCAACGGAAAGTAGTTTTTAAATGTGGCAACTTGACTTCGGAACCAACAGCAATATATCCTGGCCTACCACAGGGATCACCATTATCTCCGGTGCTGTTCAACGCCTACACTTTGAGAATCACCAGCGAGCAAATCATAGGACCAGGGAGGACATTGTCGTATGCAGATGATGTTTTAGTGTATCGTCAGGGTAAGGATAGAGATCAGGTTGCTGTGGAACTACAAACCGAACTCAATCGCATAAGCTCTTGGTGTGTTGAAGCTGGGGCAATGGTCAACCCAACAAAGGCAACAGTGACATGGTTCTCTTTGAATAACCATATTGTCAACACCCCAACGCCACATGTAAATCTGTGTTCAGAGACGGTGGAAAGAAAGCAGGCAATGAATTACCTGGGGATACCATTTGACCGAAGCTTCGCTTATACTGAGCACGTAGGCCAGGTGATAATAAAGGCTAAGCGGGGGTTGGCTGCGATGCAGGTGATGGCGGCGGCAAACTGTGAACAGTGCCATCTATGTCTTCTTTACGAAGGTCTAGTCCTTTCTGTTTTGGAGTATGCGATCCTGACTCTCAGCCTTAAGCAGATGGAAAGGATGGAAAGGATACAGAACAAAACTATGCGTATTATTCTTGGATGTACAAGAGATACAGCATGCAGGGCGATGCGCTACCGTCTTGGTTTTCTAACCATGAGGGACAGAATACAAATTTGTCGAGCACATGCCTACCTCAGAGTCAAGGCAAACACATAACATCCACTGTATAGCGAGATTAAGAAGGTAAAGGGCAGCAGGTTAAAAAGAGGAAAGTCGTGGATGGGTCCAGACGAAGACATTCTTCAGCAGGTGTGTTCACTTGAGACTTCGAACTTGGCGAGGAGTGGATACAAGTGCCAACAGAGTTCTGTACATACTTTTCAGTGTGCATCCAACTAGACAGACAGGAAATGCAGACAAGAAAGTCCAGCTGCTGTGGAGGCGGAAGTACAGGCTCTGATCTTTGAGAATTCTTTAGAGTATGATGCTGTCATTACACGGATGAGTTTGTCGTTCGAGGAGTGAGAAGTTCATGGGCCTTTACAGCTCAGGCCAAAGGGAAAATTATGAACAAAGAGTCTTGTGCTTTTGCTTTGGCCACAAGTAGCCTGACTATGAAAGTCATGGCAGAAAGTAAAGCAGTAGCAAGGCTCGAGATACAGACATTTAATCGGGCATGCATGTGTCCTTAGTGACTCAGTGAGTATGCTCAGGAAGATAGAATGGGGTGGGTGCGAAGAGAATGGTTGTTGTCTCTGGAATGGTCTCGGTTGGCAACGATTAGTTTCATTTCCGTGCCAAGGCATGCTGGTGTACAAGGTAATGAGAAGGCTGACAGGCTTGCAGGTAGAGCTACTGTGGAAGGCGGACGAGCCATGAACCAGGCAGACATTTTGAATGCTCTGCGAGAAGTAAGTCGTTTACGAGAACCAAGCGATGACTGGGAATCTACAACCATGGTCAGGCTGCGAGAACAGCAAGTTAAAAGAGATGTGGCCAAACAAGAACACTACGCAGAAAGCCAAAGAAGATTAATAAACCAACACAGAATGGTGCCGTGAGCCGTTACACGCTGCAGGATTGCTGAGGAGGGATCCGAGCACTTATGGACTAAATGGTTCGATGTGCAATGAGGATGATATGTAAACTAACTAACTAACTAACTAACTAACTAACTAACTAACTAACTAACTAACTAACTAACTAACTAACTAACTAACTAACTAACTAACTAACTATCTAGCTAACTAACTAACTAACCAACTGACTGACTAACTAACTAACTAACTAACTAACTAACTAACTAACTAACTAACCAACTAACCAACCAGCCAACCAACCAACCATCCAACCAACCAACCAACTAACCAACCAACCAACCAACCAACCTCCACCACCCACCCACCCACCCAACCAACCAACCAACCAACCAACCATCCAACCAACCAACTAACCAACCAGCCAACCAGCCAACCAATCAACCACCGAACTAATGAACCAAACAAGTGAGCAGCCAAGCAATCAAACAATCTTGCCTTTGAGGTGGCATTTCCCAAAATGATTTATGTGTTAAAATTATTCTAATTTGAATTTGTCCAAAGAAAAAAATTAACTGACTTCTAAATATGAGCGCACACAGTCAACAATGATCAGTGCAACTGGGAAGGGTATGGGGGTAGAAAACTAGAATTCGTATTAAAAAAAACAAAAAAACAACGAAGAATCGAATAAATAAACAGAGTAATATCAACGATTAAACGGGAAGATAAAAAAGCAACGCTGAATAAAGATAAGGGAATTATAAGAAAATGGTCGTAAATAGGATGGGAACTTGAAGTAAAAAATGAACAACCAATTTTAAATTGTTGGACATGACAGATGCTGCTAATTTATTTTCTTTGTTGAAGTAAATTATTTTTTCTCAGATTGAATTTCAGCACTGTCGCCTAAATAATTGCTCGTGTCTCCCAAATATTTGTCTTAATTTATCTTCTTGATTAACAAACGACTGTTGAAGTATGTGTGTTTCTCGTTTATTTTTTCATATTTTGTTGTTACCTTATTGACAACTCTCTACTTTATTTCATTTCTTCTTATAAAGCTTTCATTATTATTATTGTCTATTATGTTGCCTTATAGATACTTTCATTCCCTTCACTTCTGAGAGTGCCAATAAATACTTGTGAACGTATTTATCTTGTTTGTTCTGATGAAATATTAGCTTAGTTGTGTAGTCGTAGCTTTATAAGTTGAGGCTACTGTTCACTTCTTTGTTATATATATTTTCTCGAAAATGTGCACCATTATCTACTGCCTTGTTTACAGGTTGATAACTTAGTAAAGGACCCTTTTACACACATTAATACTATTCACCAATGGGCGCTAGATGGATGAGGTTGTCAGTATCACGCCTTTACTTCCCAAGACATTCTATGGTAACTAGTTTAGACTGGGTTGACCTGGAGACATCGGTCTCAGGAACCACATCTCTGCTGCTTCCAGGTACTTCCTAATTTGTTAATTTACATTCCAAGATTCACTGCCATACAACAAAACAGGCTATACACAGCCATTCAGCACTCCCGTTCTTACATTCAATCATACTGACTTATTGCATAATGTTATTTTCATTTTCTGAAATGAAGCTTTTGCTTCCCTATTTTGTTCTTAAACTCTGTTGTGCACCTTCCATCTAATGTCATAAATGCCCCTAGGTATTTAAAATTATCCACTTGGTTAAGAATTTCCCTGTCTATTTCCATCTCACATTTTGGTTTCTCCTTTATATATATTATAGTTGTTTTTAAAATGTGGTCATTCCCTCTGGCTATTGGATTGGAATCTGTTGACAATGAATTACCTAAAGGCTGTGGAGGAATCCGGCTCATGCCAAGGGGTTATGAATAAATTGGTAATCCCGCATACAGCGTTCGAAACACAGCTGTGGGCGATTTGACAGCAGACCACCATGCGCTAGTTTTCATGCAATGGTATGAGTGCCTGTCGTTCATAAAGCAGTGGAAAACTACTACACGTAAACTTGCTAGATGGGTGAGGTTGTCAGTATCACGCCTTTACTTCCCAAGACATTCTATGGTACCTATTTTAAACTGGGTGTACCTGGAAGTCCTGTCCACTTAAATATTTGAATCCGTCTAGATGAGGATTGAGCTCATGACCACCATGCCGAGAGGCGAGCCTTGGAACACATAAGACGATGAACTCATCACCACATACACAGACTTATTGCGATGACACTTAACAGACCTGGAAATCAAATTATAAATATCTGCAGCTTATAACAACCAGTATTAATTCTTGAGTCAGTTCGACTGTCACATTCCAGAATAAAAGCGACATGACAAGTTTAAGTTTCTGTGAAATCGTGGAATGAATCTTTCTGTAACAAAGACACAAACAATAGATTTCACGATGTATTGCCTGGCATATTTCGCTGCATCTCGTCAGGTACATACTGCAGAAATCACACAACGTAAAGTCAAATAACTAGATAAATCCTTCAATCTGAACTATACACACATTCGCACAGTAATGTCGATTGTCTACCACGGTAATTTAAAAATGACTAACATGTCTTTATGCTTGCACAAGGCCAGCTTACGTAGGTTGATCACTATGGCTTCAGCAAACCTTAACAACCGACTACTCTATGTGTTGAACAACACACGGAAGGCACTGTCTCTTTCAACCACATGACCACACTCGAGCACGTGTCTCGCGACCGATGAAGCAGGACTGTTCCGGTGTGTCGGCCTGCCTAGGCTACCATCTTCTGTGTGTAGTATCTTGTCCACCCAGTTCGGAATGTATTCCAACACTCTGTTATGTAACTGTAGCTCTGTTCTACCCATGTAGATGGCCTCGCACCTACATGTAAATTGGTAAATACAATTCGATTTGGTGTACAAAGCTACAGGTTCTTTAACTGCTGGGATGGGGATCGGTGTGGTTTTGTGCCTGATAACTGGAGTTGCAGCACATAATGTTCGCCCGACTACTGTGATGAGCCGGTCCTGCAAACGTTGCATTACGTCATCTCATCGGAAGGTTAACTGGATGAAAACCTTGAGTTTCGGGACTGTAGTTTCTTCTGGTTTAGGGTTGGTCTGTTGGCAGTGGCGCTTTATCAATCCTATGGAGTAACCATTCAAGTTTAAGGCATTCTTCAGAGTTTATAAATTCTTCTGTCAGTGTGTCCTGGGTGCATATCTTCCTAGCACGGTCAAACAGGGTCCGTACTAAGCCCCGTTTGTACTGGACAGGTGCGAAGCTCTGAAAATTTAAATATTGGCCAGTCCATGTTTCTTTACGGTACACTAATCTTTGAATTGTGCCGTCGGCTCTACGTCTCATTAGAATATTTAAGAACGGTAACGCTTCGTTGTGTTCGTGTTCCATAGATAGAGAGATGTTTTTATGTGTCTTGTTCATTATAGCCTGGAACGATGTTGCTTGTAGCTCGTCTGTGTTGGTAGAACAGAGCAACAGTTACATAACAGAGTGTTGGAATACATTCCGAACTGGGTGGACAAGATACTACACACAGAAGATGGTAGCCTAGGCAGGCCGACACACCGGAACAGTGTCAGTGTGTCCTGGGTGCATATCTTCCTGAGAGACTGAGACACACTGAGGCAAGCCGACACACCGGAACAGTCCTGCTTCATCGGTCGCGAGTCACTGTGCTCGAAAGTGGTCATGTGGTTGAAAGAGACAGTGCCTTCCGTGTGTTGTTCAACATACAGAGTAGTCGGTTGTTAAGGTTTGCTGAAGCCATAGTGATCAACCTGCGTAAGCCGGCCTTGTGCAAACAGAAAGACATGTTAGTCAGTTTAAAATGACCGCGGTAGACAATCGACATTACTGTGCGAATATGTGTATGTTTCAGATTGAAGGATTTATCTAGTTATTTCACTTTACGTTGTGTGATTTCTGAAGTATGTACCTGACGAGATGCAGCGAAATATGCCAGGCAATAAATCGTGCAATCTATTGTTTGTGTCTTCATTATACAAATTCACTACGGGAAAACATTGCTTTGAATCTTTCTATTTTTTATCACAAACTCATCGTCTTGTAGGAGATACTGTGCACGCTGTCGCTCTCATCACGGCCTCTCGATCCTTCACCAGTTCCCTTGTCTCATGCATTGTCATGTCCTAGTGTCTTTAGTTTCCTAAGTCCACCTAAGTGTTGGTCGACCCCTGCGTCTCATTCCAGGAACATTGCCTGATATTACTGCTCTCTCTCTCTCTCTCTCTCTCTCTCTCTCTCTCTCTCTCTCTCTCTCTCTCTCTCTCTCTCTCTCTCTCTCTCTCTCTCTCTCTCTCTCTCTCTCTCTCTCTCTCTCTCTCTCTCTCTCTCTCCCCACCCCCCGATTCGCCACATAATTTCAATTTTTGAGACACTCTGCTAATTATGAGTCAATCTTCTTCGATGTTGAAATTTTGTAGTGTCAGTATATTTGTGCTTTTTAATCTTGATTCTTGATTGTAAGAAGTTTCCTGTAACATAATTTCCAAAGTCCTGATTCTCTTCTTTAGTGGTTGCGAAATTGATGATACATTATGGGATCGTACAGAAAATCATTAACTACACAAAGGCAGCTCATAGAGAAGGCAATCAGAGACTGGGACACACAATATGGGGAGGATAACGATGGAATTGCATGAGATAGGAAAAGATAGGACGGATTGAAATGAGTTGCTTGTGGCCCGATGACCCAATTGGGAATAAATTGTAGAAGAAGAAGAACATTGCGACATTATCTATGACTCATATCCGTATGTTGCAATATGTACAATGAATGTTCTGAGTTGTTTTACTTGTATTTGTTTGCGGGTGGTGTACCATGCACTTATAACACTGTTTAACCTCTGCATTGCTCAGCATGTTTGAGGTGTTGTAACATGACTGTTAACGCTATTTAACCTCTGCATTGCTCATCATGTTTGAGGTGCTGTACCATGTACCGTTAATAAATGAATCACCGAGAAATGGAAAGTAGACTGTGAGCTTTACGAGAACACGATTACAAGTAGCAAAATGGACTTTGCGGCTAAAGCCTTCGTCAGCACAGAACAAACAAACAGAAACCGACACACTACCCGGAAAACACTACATGAAAATATTAAAGTTACTTATCTGTATCCTTGTACGGCTGAAAACGTCTTATTCTTGTTAACCATGTACCGTTAACGCTGTGTAGCCTCTAAATTGCTCAGCATATAGCGGGTATTCTGTATAGTGTCGCTCTCATAATGAAAAGTGTTTCGATCTCCTGCCTCATATACTCTCCTTCCCTGGGTGTCTGCAATGTCCTCTACCTTCTCGATGCTGGTCGATCTCGTGCCTCATACACTCTTATTCCTTAGGTGTCTGCAATGTTATGTATCCTATTCATGCTGGTCGATCTCGTGCCTCATACACTCTCATTCCTTAGGTGTCTGCAATGTTATGTACCTTCTCCGTGCTGGTCGATCTCGTGCCTCATACACTCTCATTCCTTAGGTGTCTGCAATGTTATGTACCTTCTCCGTGCTGGTCGATCTCGTGCCTCATACACTCTCATTCCTTAGGTTTCTGCAATGTTATGTACCTTCTCCGTGCTGGTCGATCTCGTGCCTCATACACCCTCATTCCTTAGGTGTCTGCAATGTTATGTACCTTCTCCGTGCTGGTCGATCTCGTGCCTCATACACTCTCATTCCTTAGGTGTCTGCAATGTTATGTACCTTCTCCGTGCTGGTCGATCTCGTGCCTCATACACTCTCATTCTCTAGGTGTCTGTAATGTTATGTACCGTCTCCGTGCTGGCCCATCTCTTGCCCCTTCTTCCAGAAACCATGTCTTCTATCCCTGTTCTGTCCAAACCTCTGAGACGTTTAATATGGTCAAAGTAATTCAGTTTTCGAAACATGATACTGTCTATTATCCAGTTTTGTTTAGTGTTCAGAAACTGTAGAATGTCAATATTGTTCATTCTTCTAGGTTCACAATATTCCAATATCGTATTTGTACAGGCCCCTTTTTTCTTCATAAGTGATTGCGAAAGTTTATGACTCACATCTGCATGTTTTCCCAGCAAAGATGCATGTTCTAAACATAACTTGAACTTGTTTGCTGGTGTTGAGCTATAGGTTCTTAACTGAGTAAGAGCCATGGAGTGACTAATCGTCTTAGGTGACTTCTCGCATCTGCCGTGGGTTTATATATCGCCGCGCCGAAATGTTGTCATTGCGGTATGATACAAGATAGTTGCCACCATATTGACAGCATTTACGTCATAACTGTGACACGTCAAATTTTCGCCATCTATGTATGCTTGGTCCAAACTTACGTTTTGTTTGGCACTGAATCTGTTAATACTTGTTAACTGCTGCATGGACACGGTCAGTATATGCCTGACTGCTTGTGAATAGTCCCCGTTGATGTTGATTCAAACTTTGTTTTATTCACGGACATGATTATTTTTGGTTACTGTTCAGAAACATATTTTGATAGTGACTGTGTCTTGACAAACTTGATCAGCTCTTTTAATCCCTTAGCATTACTGCAATGATAGCAAACGCTAATTCTGTGTATTTTAGCTGTATCTCAAGTTAACACTGTGTTGGAAAAAAGTGATTAATCATTTACGCGGGTAAGGCATATAGATCTATGTTTGTTGTGAAATGAGGAAAGTGAGACACAGATACTTTAGCTACTGAGATACAAATACGATAGTAACAGCTTACAGGAGGTGTCATATATAAAGGACACATTTCCACGCCTAGCGATGAACTGGATATATGGCAAAGTAAAGTAAAGTAAAGTAAAGTAAAGTAAAGTAAAGTAAAGTAAAGTAAAGGAGCCTTTTATGTACATGGTAAGTAAGTAAAGTAATGGAGCCTTTTATGTACATGGTAAGTAAGTAAAGTAATGGAGCCTTTAAGGTACATGGTAACTAAGTTATGTAGAGGGGCCTACACAAAAGTTAGCTGTTAAAAAAAAAAAAACTGGTTAAAGTGGTAAAAGTGAGATATGGGCAGAGTTTCTTCTGCCGAATACATAGAAGTATGAATAGTGTAGTCACGAATAAGAGTATTCCTGACTGCCAGGGTGCTATTCTCACCTGGCATAGGACTGACGAGAACAATGACAAGGTCCTTTTAGAACACTATTTAGAGCAGAGCAACCAGACAGACGTGAGAGGACGAATTTTTGCCAAGACGGTTACCTTGGGTAGGTGTACTCCTAGAACATTTCAGAAGAAAACATAGTGATAGTGAAATAGACTAAGGCTACGACGAACAAAAATAACGCACCAGGACCAGATGGTATAAGGTATTATGACATTAGTATGTGCACCGAAAACGAGTTGGAGGAACTAGCAAATGTTACAACAACTGTATAGCGAGTGCTAGCATCAATGAGGAGTGGTTACACAGCTATCTGATTCCCTTGCTGAAGCCTGGCAAAGACCACACAACTATTCAGGGATATTGGGTAATCACCATGCAAAATACAATAGGCAAGCTGCTGGAGAAGTTAACTGCCAGAAAAATATCAAGCCGGCTAGAGAGCTAGAGAGGCAATGTCTTTTTTCCACTTACACTTGGAGGATACCGTCCAAACAGAGAAACCTGGACCAACGCAGCAGTTTTTGCCTATGATGTGTATGAAAGTTTCCACTCTGGCATTGAGACACGTGCTGTAGCAATTGATCTTGAGGATGCGTACAACAGAGTACCTTTGGATTTCTTTATGATTTAGCATTCTGAACTCAAGATAAGTCCATTCCTCCTTAATTGGATCGCTGCCGCCTCTTCCAACGGAAAGTAGTTTTTAGATGTGGCAGTTGAACTTCTCAATCAACAACAATATATCTTGGCCTACCACAGGGATCACCATTATCTCTGGTGATGTTCAACGCCTAGACTGTGAGGATCACCGGTGAGCAGATCACAGAACGGGGGGAGGACCTTGTCGTATGCCGACGATGTGTTAGTGTGTCGTCAGGGTAAGGATAGAGATCAGGTTGCTGCGAAACTACAAATAGAACTCAATCACATTAGCACTTAGTGTGGTGGAACTGGTGCAATGGTCAACCCAAAGAAGGCAGCAGTGACATGAAATGAAGTACATGCTTTGATCTTAGAGAATTCTAGAGGGTGATGCTGTCATTTACAGAGATGGGTCGGTCGTTCGACGCGTGGAAGTTCGTGGGCTTTTACGGCTCTGGCTAGAGGGAGAATTGTGAAAGAAGAATCTGGTCCTTTTGCCTTAACTACAAGTAGTCTGACTATGTAAGTCATTGTAGTAAGTAAAACAATAGCATGGTTAGAGACACAAGCCGTCACTCGGGCATGCTTCCTTAGTGACTCAATGAGTATGCTCAGCAGAAAGGTAAAAATGGGTTGGACCCGAAGACAGCGGTTTGTGTCTCTGGGACGGTCACGGCTGACAAAGACTAGTTTCCTTTTCGTGCCAGTGCATGCGGGTGTACAAGGAAATGAGCAGGCTGATAGGCTTGCAGGTAAGGCTACTGTGGAAGGCGGACGAGCCATGGACTAGGTTGATATATTGATTGCTCTACGAGAAGTAAGACGTTTGCGAGAATCAAGTGATGACTGTGAATCTACATCTATGGTCAGACTGTAAGAACAGGAAGTTAAAAGAGGTGTGGGCAGACGAGCACTATGCAGGAAAAGAAAGAAGATTAATAAACCAAATCAGAACTGGTGTCGTGAGCCTCTACATGCTGCAGGATTTAGGGGATCCCAGAACTTATGGACTGAATAATTCGATGTGCAATGAGAATAATCTGTCGATAACTAACTAACTAACTAACTAACTAACTAACTAACTAACTAACTAACTAACTAACTAACTAACTAACTAACTAACTAACTAACTAACTAACTAACTAACTAACCAACCAACCAACCAACCAACCAACCAACCAACCAACCAACCAACCAACCAACCAACCAACCAACCAACCAACCAACCAACCAACCAACTAACTAACTAACTAACTAACTAACTAACTAACTAACTAAATAATCAACCAACCAACCAACCAACCAAACAACCAACCAACCAACCACCCAACCAACCAACTAACTACCTAACTAATTAACCAACCAACCAACCAACCACCCACCCACCCACCCACCCACCCACCCAACCAACCAACCAACCAACCAGCCAACCACCCACCCACCAACCAACCAACCAACCAACCAAGAAAGCAAGCAAGCAAGCAAGCAAGCAAGCAACCAACCACCCACCCACCCACCCAACCAACCAACCAACATACCAACCAACCAACCAACCAACCAACCAACCAAAAAACTAACTAACTAACTAACTAACTGACTAACTAACTAATAATGGTGACTTTTAGGTACAAGTTAAGTAAGTAAAGTAACGGAACCTTTTAGGTACATGATAAGTAAGTAAAGTAAAGTAATGGAGCCTTTTACATACATGATGAATAAGTAAGTAAAGTAACGGAGCTTGTTACACACCTTGAGGCGTATTGAGTATATGGTGCTAACCCTATATGTTTATAAACAAATAGTCATCCCATGGGTGCTGTGGTCATTTCATGCTGGTGGCCTTTTCTTTAAAGAACATTGTTAGTCACTGAGGTAAAGCGACTGAGAGAAGACAATGATATTACTGTGTTTGTAAGAATTATAAATGATAAATCTTCATACTGTTATTATTGCTACTAACTGATAGAACACAATTTAATCGTGCATGCGGTTAACATCATTTATAGACCACATACTGCAATTTTAAAGAGTCAGGTCTCAATAAGATATGACTGAGCTACCGTATGACAGTAAACGGTACCACCTGCTTTCTGAAAGCCCCGAAAGTTAGGCTGCGCTCACCAAACACGACACCCCACATTGTGCCAACGGCTTTGGGCGGAGGAGCGCAGTTGGGAGGGTACAAACCTTATCCTAGTGCGAGGAAATGCAACCTAAAGACTAAATGTCATGGGTTGGCAGACCTGACCTTAAGCCTTGACTGGCAATTGGTTTAGGATCGAAACTCCGACAGATGGACAGTTAGAGCATTGCTTTGCTGATCCGGCAGCTTCTATCGCTTGTCTTGTTCCAGATGCATTGGTGATACCTTTTCTCTAGAGTAAACTAGGCAGGCCGAGAGAGGGATCATGCTGCATGGGCGACACATGCTTTCTACAATTTAGTTCATGATTTGTGCTGTGGAGAGGTATAAGTCTATCACTGGGGTTAAATGAACATGTGAAACGTCAAATGTGCGTGATGGTGGAAATGACCATGTGTTCACACGCAGCCATTGTGGACGAACAATTACCTTGCGAATTGGTCTGAATCGTCACATTCGGTAGCACCATAAATTGTAGTTAATATGCTTTCTTGAATCACGATGTAAAACACTATAATCTGTCACCGCAGCAAGGTGCCAAACACTGATGTTTTATCCTTCTCACCGACAGAAAATAATATAATCTTTTATACCGGTACATTATCCTACCACATTGCTGGTCTTATCTTGTTAAAATAAGTAAAAATAACCCTTTACACCTTAAGGCGCACTGGACATACGACTATAGGCTCATAGTTTTATGTATCATTCAACGATAGTTGGGAATGTAATTACTAGGTCGGTCGTTGTTACTTCCCCAGACATTACCTGGTACTCATTTTAAGCTGGGTTGACCTGGGAACCCAGATCGATTAACAAATCCTCCGCGGATTCGAACCCATGACCAGCAGACCGTCGATCAAGTCACGACTGCTACTACCACGACTCCCCTGTTCTTCATGTTTCCTCAGAGAAAACCCAAAGAATCTATCTTATATATAAATACTTTATTATTTTTACTGCAAATCGGCTGTTATCTGTAGTGCTGCACCAATATTGTCTTAAACTAAATATTTAAAAAAGTTAGTTGCTAACCCTTTACAATGACGTAGCAGTCAACTCCAGCATGTTTAGGCTGTTTATTATCCCTGGTTCAGTAGTTTGTCACAGCTTTCTGAAGGACATGCACTCATACCACTGTACCAACGCAAGGTTGTCTGCTTCCAAATGTCCGCAGCGGTGTTTCGAACGCGATATTGCGGAATTACGAATTGCATTCGTAAAACCGTCGACACAGAACCGGTAAGAATAATGAAACGTCCATATTAAAATAGATGAACAAGTGGTCGAGGGGTCAGATCCTCACTGATCGTGGGGCGTATGTTCCATCCTCGGCAAGTAAAAGAAAAGAATCCGTGTACACACCTTGAGACGTATGGGGTATACGATGACAGCCCATACTTTTATAGGCCAACTGACACTCAGTGAGTGAAGTGGGCAATATCACACCTGTCTCCTTTACTCGCCAAAACATTTCCTAATACCGTTTTAAGCTGAGTCGACCTGGAAGCCCATGTCAATTAAAAATATAATCTTGATGGAGATTCGAACACATGAACATCATGCGTGCACGGAAGGGAGCAAACCATATCGCTACCGCCGCCCCAGTATTCTCAGTAAGGTAGAGAAAGAAATTAAAATCCTAGTCTGTACATTACGTATGACTGCTGGAGCATGCGGTCTTTATGCCTCAACTCCTGAAAAAAAATTGATGGAAAGAGATAGAGGAAGACAGCAAGAGAAGATTTGTGACAGCCTTTCCTCATGACACGGAAGAGTATCAGCATAATGACTGATACCATTTGTTGGACAACGCAAGTCGTGGAGAAGCATAATAGCTCATGTCAGCCGGCAGGCCACTAGCTAGTGAAGCTTTTCCCAACTTTTTACTACCAGGTTGTATAAAATATAACTGGCTGTTATTATTGTTTTACGTTATCTTGTGGAGTCCATCTTCATCAATGTGTTATTTCTGTCACGCCATAACCAAAAATGGCTTTTAATTTATCCCATTTGTTCAGTGTCTGTTTGCAAACAAAGCCCTTATGCCAAATACGATTAGGTATTTGACTAATCCTTTTATGTTTGTTATTTCCCCATAGAAAATTATGGGGTATACAATGGCATAAAAATGTGAAGCGGGCACCAGCTTAATCAAACTATCAAATGGCAGAGAAGATGGGGGAGTCTCTATTGTCGATAACTGCTCCAGATCAGATATCCGCAGAAGAAGAGGATTGTTTTGTTTGTCTTCAAATATCTTTGACTTTACCATATATATGTGTGTGTGTGTGTGTGTGTGTGTGTGTGTGTGTGTGTGTGTGTGTGTGTGTGTGTGTGTGTGTGTGTGTGTGAGTGATATGTCTCTACCTATTATAACATTGCGGAATAATACAGAAGAATCCTGAGGTCACAACGTTTGGACTAAATTGAGCAATTGAAGAAAGTAATTCAGCATTTAAAGGGGAAAAATTTATGTCCCAGGGACCATCACAATTTGTGGCCTGAGTGCACGAGGATTAGGTGGCTGGATTATTTTCTCCCGTAGCTATCGGTGAGCCCGGTATCGAACCTTGGTTGGATCACGCTCAAGCTGTTGCCAGCGCAACTTCCTACCTGTTCCGCCAACGTGTCCACAAATTCAGCATACACTTCGAGTAAATCCGACAGGCTCTGTCAAGACTGTTTTGCAAAGGTAAAAAAAGAGAGAACACTGAAATAGGACTTTAAAAATCCAAGGAGACAGTGGCGAAAATTGACTCGAAATAATCTAAACAGTAGTCAAAATTTCAAGAGACGAAAGCATATATTTTAAACTAATGTGCAGATTCTATTCACATAATGTCAACCAGAAGCTCTTATATTAGCACTCGTTTTCAAGATAAAGGGAGAGGTTTCAGTGGGTAGAGCCTTCACCTTCCCAACACGAATGCAGTAGTCACTACATATAGCTAAATGGTGTTTTCACAGGTGGTCAGTTGTTACGAATTATCATTTGTTACTATTTATTAGTTGTCATCAGTTATGATTTGGTACTATTTATCATTTGTTACCAATAGTCATTTGTTACTATTTATCAGTTGATACCAATAATCATCTGTTACTATCTATCAGTTGATACCAATAGTCATTTTTACTATTTATCAGTTAATATCAATAGTCATTTTTACTATTTATCAGTTGCTACCAATAGTCATTTGTTACTATTTATCATTGTAAACAATAGACATTTGTTACTATTTATAAGTGGATATAAATAATCATTTGTTACTATTTGTCAATTTATACAAATAGTCATTTATTACGATTTATCAGTTGCTGTCACAAGTAATTTGTTACTTTTTATAAGTAGTTGCCAATAGTCATTTGTTACTGTTTATAAGTTGATACAAATAGTCTTTTGTTACTATTTATCAGTTTATACTAAGTCATTTGTTACTATTTATCTGTTGATATAAATAGTCTTTTGTTACTATTCATCAATTGATGCCCATAGTCATTTGTTACTATTTATCAGTTGTTACAAGTAATCATTGTTACTGTTTATCAGACGTTACCAGCTGGTTTACACGTGTGCTGGCGGGACTCGAGGAGAGGTGGGGTTGGGGAGGAGAGAGGCGGACACTGTAATTAGCCAAGCATGTTGTGACTGGGAAGACCACTGAACGCATGAAGATTGAACCTGGGCTAACCGTGTTGATAACCAACTTGAAACATAATTGTGGTCTCACCTCATCGCATCCCATCTTGTTCCTCTTTACCTTACGGTCATAAGTGTGGTCAAAAGCAACAATTACAGTTGTAACTATTTTAAGAATAGAAAATAAAAGAACTAATTCCAGTGACAAAATGCCACATAACATATTAGACCACAAAGCTACATAATCTTTCACGATATTTATTATGTGACCACCCTTTACAGAGGCTTTCGGATTTATGTTGCGCACATGATTTCCAATCTAGTTATTTTTTCCTTCTAATTCTCGTTATGCATTTATTATCTGTTGTTAGCGCTTTCAATTTCTCGCTGTTCCGGTGGTTTGCCAGCTTATCCACGTTTACGGCCCCTTGTCTCATTCGTCATTATTTCTTTCACACCATGTCACGATTTAATTTCCCATAAATTTGGGCATATGATTTTCTCGTCTCTCCTTTGCCCGCGTCAGTTTATCCAGCCTCTGCTCTCGGCCTCATAAACTGTTCACCCCATTATGTCCACTACCCGCTGCTGGTGGCATCCTGTTCGACTCGCGACCACACACGGCAATGGCACCGAAGTCAGTTGTTAACCATGGCGAAAGGGTGCCCCTCACCATCACACCGGGTCTCAGCAAGGTCGGATACCACCGTGCAGACGTATATTAGCTGAGCGCACGAGGGCCCGGCCAGGATTCGGGAGAGTTTCTTCAAGTGCAATAGACGATATACAACTTAGTTTTCAGGAGCGCGTTTATGTAAATTATTAATGTTAGTATAATTCAACATGATCAACATAGAGCATGTAACACGCGTGCAACTATTACAATAATTAGAGTGCGTTTATATACACAGAAGCTATCTGTATTTATATCAGTTCACGTTTTATCTCGTCATTTTTCAGGACGTTTCGGAAAATTATTTTAAAGCGAAAACGTGAGTATGGGAGCAGTGGTATCTTAGTGGCTAGAACCTCGACTGCCAGAACGATGGTCATGGGTTCCATTCGTATCGTGGAGGATTCGGATTTAAAAAAAAAAATGATCAGGACCCCTAGGTCCACCCACCATCACATATGTCCCAAAAATGTCTTGGGATGTAAAGGTGGCCGGGGTGATACTCACCACATCACTCACCGTGGGTCGGTTGGTCTATAAACATATGGGCATGGCGCCGTATTTCCTACTCGTCTTAAGTCGTGTAAGGGGTCCTGTACATACTTGACTTAATTAAACACTCGTGTCTGTCTGGCCAAAGTCAGGTTTCTTAAAAACCGTGTGAAAATTTACCAGTAATTGAAATGAAACATAACGATTGAAAACATATAGGATGAAAAACCCAAATGAGTTACACAGTTTACTTTTTAATTGGTGAAGCGATGAGTATGGATAAGTTGAAAATCCTTAATTAAACAGATATAGGGTGTATTTTTAATGACTGTGCAGAGTTTGAAAATATTGCCGTTCCAAGTTTTGTATTTACCTACTGTGGAGTTCATGGAACACAATGCAACGTAATAGGTATGCCGTCTACTTCGCGCTCAGGAGGTTTAGTCATTGACTTGGTGAGTGCACTGTTTTTCGGAGACCCCATTAGGATCGACACACGAGTTACAGAGTTCGTTCTATGTACGAGGCTTTTTGCAGGCGGACCGGATAGCTGACCTGCGGATAGAGACCCAGCTTAGATGGGATAAAACCAGGTGCAGTGAAGTCGTGCCCCTTGCCATCCATTTAACCCCTTTTAGAAAATACGTCCGTGAGCTACCGGGCCCATAGAGAAAGCAAAGTATAGTCACCTACTAAACATACCTTAATAGGCCATCAAAGGAGAGCCGACGTCAGACTGGCTACCTCATCCACTAAAAATCTTCAGCTGCCAAATCTAACCTATCATCAAGCCTACAAATGATTTGTCAGGAGTTTGTGGAGAACCTACACTCCATTGGCTGATAAAAGTCAAAAAGAAAAGAATTAGAAAAGAGACGGGGGGAAAATGAGAGCCTTAAAGATACGCTTGAGACTTAAGTAGATCAGGCACAACTCAGACTGGGAACTTGCATGCGCGTTATAAAAACTAAGGACCCTCTTGCATGCTTTCAGGTTTATTGGATATATGGTGCTCTCTCTCTCTTATTGATTGACCAGTGGGCACTAGATGGGCGATGTTGTCAATATCCCGCCGGCCGTCGTCACTTCCCAGGACATTTGCTGTACCCATGTTAGGCTGGATCGACTTGAAGCCCACGTAAATGAAAAATGTAATAATGTCCCTAGATAGGGATTTGAACACGTGGCAAGTGGGTCGAGAGGAAAGCGTGCTCGCCATTGCGCTATTGCGATTCCTGTGTGCGAGGTGGGCCCGTTAAAGTCGGAAATAGAAAACATTATATCGAAAACCCCCCGCCCAGGCTAAATATCACAATTATAAAATTAACCAACAAGAGAATAGTATTGATATCACGTGTCGCCTCGCGCACACACGTTTAGACCCTCACCGGTGCTGTGGCATTTGTGAACTGTTGAAATTCTCCTTGGGTAACACAGGAGCATAACTGACGGTGTAAGACAGGGGGTCATGAGCCTGAGGAATTAAGTCGCATGGCTAGTGCAGTCGCCGCGAACTGTTCAGGTTACGGTTTTCTTTTTGTCTCCCCACAGAAAAATATCCACACCTTGCCGAGGATTCGAGCCCGGGTCTCCCGAAAGAGAGTGTTTTTAAGCATTTATTTGAAAGAAAATACCCTCTCTACTACTCACTCGGGTTAAAACGCGGGGGTGGTTAATATAATGGCCTGGGCTTCAAGACAGACCACACCTACAATAGGTATAAGGTAACGATCAAGAAGTAAAGATAACTGGAGTGATATTGACCACTTCGCCGAGTGATGTTTGGTCTATAAATGTACTGGTATAACTCCATGTACCCAAAGTGTGTAATTATGATCCTTTAATTATTTTAATCATATAATCTAATAACTTTCAAGCAGTGGAAAAGGGTAATTTTACAGGTAAGAGCCACAAACACAAAATCTCACACAGCCACAAGTGTGATTCGATTGCACAGCAAACTAGCCACTTTGAACAGTAGTCTAATCGTTAACACACACTTAAGTTCATCTTGTCTGTTTACATTAAAACCATAGACTCTAAGGACGTTTTAACCCTCGCTGAATTTTCGTCTCCGATTCATTGTTGTGACACATACTTGTGGTATAGACCAGGCTTTTACATTTGTATTGAACATTTACTGTTTAAATAGTGAATGGTGATCGTACGTATAAGGAAGACGACACTATTTGGACATTGTTAAACAACTGTGGATTGAGACTATACAAACTGCATGTGTAATTCGTCCGGCAAGCACTGCAGCACAAGTGTTTCATTGAATTTGCTTGACGTCGTTAACCTCAGTTTGCAGGTGAGTGTTATGTCACAAACTGTCTCACAGAAACACACTTTCATGAAATTGTTATGTCTGCTGAAAGCTTGTCTTGCCAAATATCTCTAAAAGTGTTTGAAGGTTAAGAGGATCGACTTCATTGAACCGGGGTTTGTCCCATATCGCACGGTCTCTTACCGCAGGGCGGCTTGCCGAAAGAGTCGCACAAAGCACGAACTCCATAGCTCCAGCGACGACCCCTGAGTCTCCGAGAAAATTGCACTCGTGAACCGAACGACGTAGCCTGGAACCGAACCTCATTCTTCGAAACGCCAGATATGCGGCGTAACCACTTCGCCACAAAGACTCCTCGTTAAATGTTTATGTCTTCCTAAAATGTTAACATTTTGTTAAAGGCCATCATTATGTAACAAGTAATTTACAGAAAGCTGCTCTCGTTAAAAACCTTTGGAAAGAATGTCGATCCTTCGCCAGCCTTCCCGCTTGATGATTGTTTATTCCCCTACCCCCTCCCTGGGTGATCTGGGAGTATGCCTTGTTAAAAGAGTATCTCTTACTAGCGATCTATCTTAGTAACGGCATGCCTTTCTCTAAAGTTAGTTTTGCAAAATGTACGTTTTGCAATATCTCACAGAGGAAAGTAATGTCATCAGTTTAAGACATAAAAGGACTCCCTAACCAGAAACTATAGTTGGGATGTGAAGAGGCAGGCCATCAATCTCTAGCCCACGGCGCAATTAAGTACTGCGACTAGTCCGTTTCCCTTAACTTCTTTCCGAAACGCTTCCCAGAAAATTATGAAAATTGTTTGGTACCCATTTCGTGAGGTTGGGTCGACCTCAGAGCTGTACTAGTCCTGCCTCTCGTGGGAATTGAATACTTACAGGTGCTATCTTCGATGGTATTGAGTTCCTAACTGGTTATGTCAGTCTAAAAGTTATAACGTTACAGTATTTTATGCCAAGCTAAAATTTATGCTTCCTAATATGTTATGCCAAGCTAAAATTTATGCTTCCTAATATGCTATACCAAGCGAAAATTAATGACTTACTAAAATATGTGAAGCTAAAACGTATTACTTACTAATATGGTATGTCAAGCTAAAAGTTATTCTTCCTAATATGTTATGTGAAGCTAAAATTGTATCTATAAATTAAACATTAAGAAGATAACAGGCACTTCCAGAAACTGAATTGAATGGACTTCTCTGACAAAGCAGCTGGTTGATCTGGACTTAGGTTATGACACTGGCCTCCTGTCTCTCAAATGAAATCACATACAAGATGCACTAAACATACTGGATGGGAGGATTAGAATAGTTAGATTTAACACCGCATAGTGGAAAGACAAAGATAGTAAGAATTAATCAAGCAAATGATAACCCGATCTCCCTTTGTGAAACCTACATTGAAGAGTTTGAATCGTTCACCTATTTAGGTAGCAATGTAGATTCAAATGTGGGAACATATAAAGATATCAGAATAAGAATACAAAAGGCAAGTAAGAGTTTTCATAGCGCTAGGAAACTTCTGTTATTTGATTGATTGATTGATTTAGCAACCGACATCACAGCATTCGGGCATTCCCATAAGCACTCCGTCCCCATCCTCAATAGCCAGCGAAGAGTTCCAACACCAATAGTTCCAGTAGCAATCTGATTATATGTCCGTCTCGCCTTTTCTCTGAGCGCCGAGCGCCGGCCAGATCCCCTCGTCACCAGTCGCCGCCTCATTCTTGCCAGATTATGGTGATCCATTTGTTCCTCTGAGGTGTACACGTGCTCCCACAAGGCCGAAACCACGTCTACCTTGTCATGCATCAATACTTCACCAAGTTTTGCTGAGCCAGCCAATCTGTCCGCCTGTTCATTCCCCAGCACACCGGCATGCCCCGGAGAAAAGATCCAGGTGATGCTTGCCACCCATGACCTCCGAAGCGAAGCAAGCCACTCTGCACGAAGCCTAACTGTCCTCACCCCCCTCAGCATGCTTTCGGAGTCAATTACAATCACGATGTGTGTATGCATCGTGTTCTCCATCCGGCGGAAAGCTGCACTGACCGCCTCCACCTCCATTTTTTAAGCTAGATGTTGTGGTATCATACGCCAGACACTCCTGCACCAAACGTCGACCTTTAGCTTTTGCTAAGAATCCCCAGGCACTTCTCGTACCTCTCAATACCGAACCATCTGTGTAGATAATCACATCACCCGGGCAAGCATTATCCTGAATTAGTTGCTGGATTTCCACTTCCGTGGCCCCTGCTGGCCACTCCCTGCATTCCCGGCTCAATGTGATTATAACTCTGCACAAGTCTGACTTCTCCGCTGGCACTCTGACCCACTCCTCTCCTCGCTTAATGTTCTCCAAGATGCACACCTGTCTGATCGTATCCTCCGCCTGAGCCATCCATGATTTCCCTCTTATCAGTCTCTGGCCCTTAACTGCGTCCAGCGCCTCATGCAGTGGGTGGTCTGTGTCTGCAGCTACTCTGAGGTATGCCTTCGCCTGCATCACCTTGAGCCTACCAGCAACAGTCGGCATACCAAGGATGTAACGCATACACTACTACTGGGGTGTTTCTGGTGCATCTCAGAATGATCCGCATAGCTTCGTTCTGTATGCGCTCTAATTTCACCAGCTGACTCTTTGAGACAGTGAGCAGTCCTAGTCCATAATCAATCACTGAGAGGATCAAGTGCTGGTATAGTGTGAAGAGCAATCTCTGCTCTGTGTCCATCGCAGCCATAGTTTTAAGTGCATTGAATCCCTTTTGAAATCATGTCACAACCGTATCCACATGGTCCTTGAAGGACAGACTCCTGTCAAATGTGATTCCCAGATACTTCAGTGTGTTCTCTCTGTTGAACTTCTGTTATTTAAAAGACATTAATGTAGCATCACACTTAGAATATTAAATTCCAGCGTTAAATCAATGTGGATCAGAAAGACAGAGAACCACTAAAACGATTACTAATAAACCACAAATATTCATAAATGTGTGCCTGCGCAAAATAATATTAATATTGTATGAAAGAACACCAATGGGAAACTCATGGCGAGAAAACGCCAGTGAGAGAAGATCTTAAGAAAAAATACATTGAGAACACACGAAAACAGTATAACAAGGAAGTCTTTATCCGGAATCCGCAGGACAAAAGAAACCGAGGAATACACAAAACACTTGGAAAAGAGAATTAAGAGCCAAAATGGAATAATATAGAAGGAGATGGACGGAGCTGTGTGAGATAGCTAACGATAGGACTACTTGGAGTGAGTTGGTTGAAGGCTTATGCTCTAGTGGAGGATAAAGGACGAAAGAAGAGGACGAGTGTCCTATAATTTCCACTTGTTTCCCTTACTTTTTTTTTTTTTAACGAGTACACATAGTTACCTGTGAATTTTATTATGGTGGTACATCAATGGCCTAAAGTGTTCCCCAACATTGCTATTTATGTGTGCGTTTGTGAAGGGGCGACGTACTAGGGTGTTTGTTTAGTCTCACTACACCTATATTTTGTATGTAGAACAAATCTGAAAAAAAAAATTAAAAACATTCTTTCTTCCGTTGATACCACCAGTCTGTTTTGGAGTCCAAAGAATTACCCCAGCAGACGACATCCATTCGCTGCATATTGTTTCACGATGGACCGTGCATCATATGTTTTGATGACATCATGTACTTCATTTTTCAAATGTGTCCTTTATACAAAGTGTAGCTTTAGAAACATCCGGTATATAAAACCGGAAATATCACGTCATATATATGATATAGAGCGCTGTGATTGTCAGTCTGCTCATTCACTTCTTATGCTTCCTCCATAGAGGTGAGTGCGTAGCAACTACTTATGCACCTCAGAGGTCGGCGTGTCCGACTTCCTGCTGGGTTTCCGGTCTGGTTTGCGTCTTCTGCAGGCTCTGCAGTGAAGGCCTTACGAATGTAATTCGTAATCCCACATACCACGTTCGAAACATAGCTGCGGGCGATTTGGAAGCAGACTGTCTTGCGTTGGGTTTCATTTAATGGTATGAGTGCCGTTTGTTTAGAATGCAGTGGCAAACTACAGAACGGAAACTTGCTAAGAAACGACAAATAGCTCAAAAAGTTTGAGGTTGACTGCGACGTCCTATAAAGGATATGCAACTAACTTTTTTGTTTACTTTTTCTAGACATGGAATCTCTTGCACGTTTTGAACATCGTAACAACGAGCTAACATTTACAGTTGTTGGCATGTCTGAGACTAAGTAAAGACCAGACTAACATTTTGTGTTTTAAATGGAGAAGGAGATTTGGGAATTAAAGCTGCTTTGGGATAGTTCAGGATACTGAAACGAAACGAGCAGTCTGACATTAGGTCTTCTGGATATGTTTTGTCGAGAAAAAGGTATTTGTTGATGGCTTTTTTCCCCGTCATGACAAGAGTAGACTTTTGCCAGAGGGAAAGCATGTTCATCAATATAAAGATGTCAATGGCAGTATGAACAGCAGTGTTACAGTGCTATACAAACTATATGCTGTTGTTTGCATCTAATAGCAGTGGAAATGCGGTTTCTGAGGGAAAGGCATGGACGGGTGGAAAAAACGAATGTGAGGCTTTCAAGAGACAAATGAAAGCTGCAAATTGTTACAGAAAGTAGACGTAGACAGCCGGTCTCCCTGGCGAAGAGGTTAAGGACGTTGTTCGTAATCCAGTATACTCTCGTACGAAACACAGCTGCGCGAGATTCGGCAGCAGATCGCGTCGCGTTCGTTACTTACCCGGGGGGGGGGGGGGGGGGGGGGGTATGTGAGCCGGTCGTTCAGAAAGCAATGGCAAACTACTGAACGTAAAACTTAAGCAGCTGAAAAATACTGGTGTTGACTGCAATGTCCTGTAAAGGATATGCGGGGGAAAAAAGACGTAGACAGCGAGGAAATTTTTGGGGCACTATAAAAAAAAATCGAGTTTTGCTCAAGCTGGTGGTATTAGTGGCACTCAACCGGTGGGGAATATTCTCCCCCCCCCCCCCCCCCAAGGGGGAATTTTAGGGTTTCCAGGGGGGAATTAAGATTATTTCAAGATCGCGTTAATACAAGAACCGATTACTTGATATTGTTTTTCCCTTCATACTGTACGGTTCTGTACGTCTCTCCCTTCTAAAATTCAATATATAAAGTAAATAGGCTCACAAATCATGTTTGATGTGGGCGTCTAGGCTTGTTTTAGTTTGTGCTATTAAATTTAGCTTCAATTATTACGTATACTTTGTAGGGGCGGGGGCGGGATTTTTAGGTAGGAAATCGAAAGGCGGGAATGACGTTTGAAAATATGGTGAAGGGGGGCACAGGCCAAATTTTTAGGTAGGAAATACGAAAGGGAGGGGGGGGGGGGGAAATGACGTTCTGAATATATGGTGAAGGGGGGCACGGGCCAAAAAAGGTTGAGAACCACTGTATTAGTGAGTGTAGGTACAAATTATCTTCACTCCCGATCCAGGTCCTACATCAGCTACCTTACTCCTTCTTCGGCCCTCTCATGATGAATGGGGCGTCCTACAGAAGTATTATCATTATATTATATTATTATTATTATTTTTATTATTAGTTGTAGTAGTAGTAGTAGTAGCAGCAGCAGCAAGCAACAGCAGCAGCAGCAGTAGTAGTAGTAGTAGTAGTAGTAGTAGTAGTAGTAGTAGTAGCAGCAGCAGTAGTAAGTATTAGCAGCAGCAGCAGCAGTAGTGGTAGTAGCAGCAGAAGCAGCAGCGGCAGCAGCAGCAGCAGCAGCAGGAGTAGTAGTAGTAGTAGTAGTAGTAGTAGTAGTAGTAGTAGTAGTAGTAGTTGTAGTAGTAGTAGAAGAAGAAGAAAAAGAAGAAGAAGAAGAAGAAGAAGAAGAAGAAGAAGAAGAAGAAGAAGAAGAAGAAGAAGAAGAAGAAGAAGAAGAAGAAGAAGAAGAAGAAGAAGAAGAAGAAGAAGAAGAAGAAGAAGAAGAGGAAGACGAAGAAGAAGAAGAAGAAGAAGAAGAAGAAGAAGAAGAAGAAGAAGAAGAGGAAGAAGAAGAAGAAGAAGAAGAAGAAGAAGAAGAAGAAGAAGAAGAAGAAGAAGAAGAAGTGGATGAGGCGGACGATGAGAAGGAGGTAGACAATCAACCACATAAAAGAATGCATGAGCTTTTGGTTACAGTATGCGACATGGAGGTCTGCTGTCTGCTATTCAACACACTTGAGGAGAAAATCCCGGAGAAAACTTCGGTTGATTGATTGCCTAATCCTCCGTAGGAATCAGTTTTAACTATTAAGTCTGACTCATTGACGTTCAGGTCGTCTAAGACTTGAAAAGGGCATACATATGTCGGAATAAGTTGCTGTAGAGACTTTCCTTGTAGCCTGTTACCGAAATACCTTCTCCTTGGAGACTGTCTTCCGTCCCTGTTTGAAACTCAGAAACCAACGGTGTGTTCAAAACCGGTATAGGAACTTCAGATCTGCAGGCTTGCAATATTCAGATGTATCCATGTCATGATTCGGAAGCCGAGGAAGTGCAGAGGGTAGCACCTTTGCCCGCCCGCCCGATGGTTATGATTCGAATTCCATTAGCCGGGATGTCAAAAATTGACCTATGCGCTCAGGTTGACCCAGCTTAAAATAGGTACCAAGCCATGTCGTGGAAAGCAAAGGCTGCCGACGAGATACCGAAAACAGAAAATATCGATTGCCGATTGTTCTATACAAATATGGGGCTAGCACCATAATCTCAATAAGTCTAAAATGGTCCTTTTATTATTTAATGCTTTGGTTGAGATTGCCGGCTTCCTGGCCTAGAGGTTAGCGGCTTTTCTCCGTAATCTCGTATATTCTCGTAAGTAACGTGACGACGGTGAGAATCAGCAGTGGTTCGAATCGCGTCGGTAACTTAGGGGTATGTGAGCCGGCCGCTCAGAAAGCAATGGCAAACTACTGAGCGTAATCTTGCCAAGAAATCAACAATCAGCTGAAAGATGCTGATGTTGACAGCGATGTCCTGTAATGAATATGCAAAACATTTTTTTTGGGGGGGGGGGGGGGGGGGTTGAGATTATGCGTAGAACATAGGGGTTGGGTGGGATTTGGCCTAGATTGGTCATGTTTCTTACATAGATGTTAGGGATTTAATTGTTAGCAGACTCCACCCTAATGCCCAGAGTTGGAGGTTACAGTATCAAAACATATCATGAAACATTTACATCTACAGGTAAATAAAAATGCAGTTTTTGAAATTCTCGGATTTTCTAAGGTTTGCGCAAGACGGGTTCCTCGAAGTCTTACAAATAATAACCGATTGCAAAGGAAAGCAATTTTTTTTGAGATGATGATCATCATAATGTTCCATGCCGACAGGGGTCATGGTTCGCCATCTCACACAGTCACCATAGTCTCGAGTCAGGTCTGTGTTCTTGTCCCGATCAGGCCTTGCTGCCAAACCAACAAGGTAGTTATTCCTTTGTCTTTCTCTTGCTCTCTGGTCATCAAGCTTGCCAGTTATCATTACATTTTCAAGTCCATTTCTCCTCATAACATGTCAAAAATATCTTGTCTGTCTACGTCTAATTCCTCCAATCAATCTCCGTTTCCCATTTGTCTCTTGAAGGACTGTCTCATTTGACATGATCAGACGCATTCAAGAACAGTCTTCAGGCTGAGCAGTATAATGATGATAACAGGTATTGGTAGGAAGTAAGTCAGTGTCCCCAAGCAATTTCCTGCTATGGATTTTATGATGTGATAGTGCCGTCACATTTTGGAGACCAGAGAGAAAGGCGGAATAGGCGGCCAATCTTTCCTTTACTTTATTGGTAGGAAGGATACACTTTATTTGTATGTCTGTTTCCTGGTCACATTTCACGTTCATTCATCTTCTGGGTGATTTAATTGATTCACTGCCAAACATAACGTAGGTTTAGACAAAACATGGTACACAATCAAAATAACAAGTATTATACATTTCATTTCACCGAGCATTGAAATTGCAGAACAAGCTACGAAACAAAACAAATATGACCATGACCCTAGTATGGACCATGTCCAAATGGGAGTTCCCATTTTGCGATATGTTATCCTTTAGCACTCGATCAGTTAACTGGTGTACCATCTGAATCTGGACGCTCGCCTACCAGCCCCGTGGTTATGGGTTCGATCCGCATCTGTGTTGATTCGAAGTTTTACAAACAACCTGGACTCCCAGCTCATCGCAGCCTATAATGGGGCGGGGGAGGGGGCAAGGAGGGGGGGGGCAGGAATTGTCTAGGGAAGAGAAGGCGCCTTGATACTGACAACATCACCCACCGAGTGCCGATTGGTCGACAAAAATAGGGTTCATAAAAAAACTCATAGTATTGTTTGGCGCTTATAGACGTGGAAAGAAGGAAGTAGAGACTAGAGGGCACACTAGACAATATAACAATTGAAAGCTGATTGATTGATTGATTGATTTAGGAACCGACCTCACAGCAATCGGGGCATTCCCATAAGCGCTCCGTCCCCATCCTCAGCAGCCAGCGAAGAGTTCCAACACTAATAGTACCAGTAGCAATCTGATTATATGTCCGTCTCGCCTTTCCTCTGAGCGTCGATCGTCGGCCAGATCCCCTCATCACCCCTCGCTGTCGCATTCTTGCCAGACCATGGTGAACCATTTGCTCCTCCGAGGTGTGCACGTGCTCCCACAAGGCCGCAACCACGTCTGCTTTGTCATGCATCAATACTCCACCAAGTTTTGCCCAGCCAGCCAGTCTGTCCGCCTGTTCATTCCCCAGCACACCAGCATGCCCCGGAGAAAAGATCCAGACGATGCTTGTCACCCGTGACTTCCGAAGCGAAGCAAGCCACTCTGCACGAAGCCTACCTGTCCTCACCCTACTCAGCATGCTTTCTGAGTCAGTTACAATCACGATGTGTGTGTGAATCGTATTCTCCATCCAGCGGAAAGCTGCACTGACCGCCTCCACCTCCATTCTTAAGCTAGATTATACCAGCACTTAATCCTCTCAGTGATTGATTATGGACTAGGACTGCTCACTGTCTCAAAGAGTCAGCTGGTGAAATTAGAGCGCATACAGAACGAAGCTATGCGAGTCATTCTGGGATGCACCAGAGACACCCCAGTTGTGTGTATGCGTTACATCCTCGGTTTGCCGAATGTCGCAGGTAGGCTCAAGGTGATGCAGGGGAAGGCATACCTCAGAGTAGTTGCAGACACAGATTACCCGTTGCACGAGGCGCTGGACGCAGTTAAGGGTCAGCGACTGATAAGAGGGAAATCATGGATGGCTCAGGCGGATGATACGATCAGACAGGTGTGCATCTTGGAGAACATTAAGCGAGGAGAGGAGTGGGTCAGAGTGCCAGCGGAGACTTATGCAGAGTTATAATCACATTAAGCCGGGAGTGCAGGGAGTGGCCAGCAGGGGCCACGGAAGTGGAAATCCAGCAACTAATTCAGGATAATGCTCGCCCGGGTGATGTGATTATCTACACAGATGGTTCGGTGTTGAGAGGTACGAGAAGTGCCTGGGGATTCTTAGCAATAGCTAATGGTCGACGTTTGGTGCATGAGAGCCTGGCATATGATACCCCAATTGAAAGCTATTGTTACCGAGCGGAATTCGAACCTCTCACCTCCAAATGACAACGGTGCCTCGCTGCAGGAACAAGTGAACTTCGATGCATATCTAGTTGGTCATTTATCTCACTTCTATGAACGCCAAACAAAACAGGTTCGTTTATTTATTAATTGTTTTAGTGGTCTCAGTAGGTTCCCCAATTCATATGTCTGTATAACACACAAATATGGGTCCAGCAACATATGCCCAGGGCATCTTAAGATGTGTTGATGGGTCCCTTACTTTTACTTACCAACTCAACGCTCTAGTGTTGAATATATATAGAAGTTGCAGAATTGTTTCCAACCATTACGACTCAATCTGAGAAAGAGGAATAGAAATGACCCCTCAGAGCCTAACCTGGTGTATGAAATGACTTACAATCTTACTTTCCCAAGACTTTACCTGCAATGGGATAATCTATTTCTTTTATTGTAATAATGGTACATAAGATATTAAGACTGAAGCGAATGTTGATCTCGAATGCTAATTTTTACAAATAAACTAGTTGTAATCTTTTACTACTGTTACATGATAAACTAGTTATAATCTTGTACAATTATTGTATGATAAATTATTTATAATCTTGCACTGTTGTTACATGGCAAACTAGTTTTATTTGTTTACAATCGTACATGATAAATTAGCCCGAATCTTGTCCTCACTGTGGACAAGCCACTGGATGATGATGACTACTGGTACATGATAAACTAATTTGAATGTTGCAAACTTTTCCAATGATAGTCGTAATATTGTACAGTTGGTAGATGATAAAATAGTTTTAATGTTGTGCACGATAACATTGTTTTAATCTTGTAAAGTTGTTACTGAATTAAACAGTTTTAACCATGTAAATGTTAAATGATAAGTCAGTTTTAATCTTGTACAATGAACTAATTTAATATTGTATAACTGGTACACGGACAACCGGCAAAGAGTATTGCAAATTCCTTTTGTACAATTTTTACAGGACTTGGAGCGAAGAATATTGCACGCTTTCGACCAGCAACTGGTTGTTTCGGTGGCTGAGTATGGTCTGGGGCTGCTCACTATATTTCATTGCCAGGTGATGAAGCTGGAGCAACTACAAAATGAGACCATGCGAGTAATTGTGGGTTGTAAAAGGAATACACCCATTGTGTGCATGTATCAGACACTCGCCTTACCAAGTATGTGCCCCAGGTCAATCTGTACCTTAGGGTGGCGGCAGACAAACAGCATTCCTTGCATGAACTTCAGGTGATATATTGCCGGTTGAAGAGAGGCGCGTCTTGGACGGTGCAAGCTGACACAGCCAGTCAAGCATCTGGAATTGGTAGGCTAAAGCATGGAGAAACATGGCGTCATGGTCTCGCCAAACACTGAAGGGTACGTTTGCATAGAATCATAGCCAAATTCGACCGAAGGTGCTGGGAATGGGCAGCAGGAGACAAAATTTCGTGGAGCAGCTGTTAGACAACATCTCACATTCAGGCGAGGCAATTATAAACACTGATGGATCTGTGGTTAAATGTATGAGGCATGAGTGTGGTTTCATTGCAAAGACAAATGGACACTGTTTAAAAGAGTAAAGTGGCAAATGCTACCACAACACCTAGCATGAAAATGGGAGTTAAGGCTGTAACGGCAGGTTTCCGATACTTGGAGGACAGCACAGCTAGGCATGTTTTGTCTGTGACGGGCTCAACATAGTATGCCTTGGAAAGTGGGAACCTGCATGTTCCGAGTGGAGTAACTTGCATCAATTGGCGAAAAGATTATCATGATTTTCTGCTCGGGACATGCAGGTGTGTTGGGAAATGAATAAGCGCATAGTTTGGCTGCTGCTCCCCCTAGGGCGAAGAGTTGCTGTACGATAAGTGCGATGTAGTGAAGGCTCTCTGGAAACAGGCGGAGGGATGAACTGAACAGAGTATCCGTGTCTGGAGAGACTTATTCATGAAGAGTATTGGGTATATGGTGCTAGTCTCACATTTGTTTGGACCAACCGGTGCTTGATGTGTGATGTGATCAATATCACACCTGCTGCCTGTACTCCACATAACATCTCCTGATACCTGTTTTAGGCCGTGTTAACCTGGGGTCCCATATCACGAGGGGGATCCTAATACGTGATCACTGGACTTAAAGGCTAGTGTATTTAAAAAAGTACTTATAGAATATTTGACAGATACGATCTTTCTATGTATATAAACGCACACATAACACCACCGTTTATTTAATCTTTAAAATACGTGTTTATAGAGTTAATGATCTTAAAATAAATAGTGCTACAAAGATTACTTTTTTCACACTGCAGCTACACATGAAATTTGTAAACAGTAGAAATAAAACAAAAATAAATAACGCTTTAGATAAGCCGTACTCTAGAAATAATGGCCGACTAGCCATGTCAATTAGTGTATGCAATTGAAAATGTATTTTACAGAGTGCAGTTGCGAGTAACCCTCTACACAAATAGAAAGATGCTTGTTGCAACGTCTTATGCTATACGAACGTGCAAATAGTGATCCACTATAAGCTATTTGTTTAGCAAATGTTGTGAATTTTACCTGTACAAAATGCAGCCAATATTCTCTATATTTCTTAATGAACAGATTTTCCTCTTTGAGATAAAAGCCACGTAATGTAATAGGAAGTGAGATTTGACACAGATGTATACTTGCACTGAAAGACCGTATAGTGGTTTGTCCCCGATTCTAGCTGAACGATCTGAAAGACGCGATAAAATGCTTCTAGAAAACGTGAATGGTTATCAGCCGGGCAGGGCGAAGTCTATTTCATTGTACAAAAGGGCAGAGCCGCTATAGTTCAGTGCTAAGCACGTTTACTTGTCGGTCCAAAGGTTTAGTGTTCGAAATCCCACCGAGACGAATTATTTATATTGCCGTGGACTCCCAGTTCCACCTGACATAACGTGGGTATCAAGAGGTGTGATGGGAAGTAAAAGCGACACGTGTGTTATTGACCACAGTAAATATAAGCTATCCATACGGATGTAGAAGGAGAGATGGATTAACGAAGTATAGATAGATATTTAAAAAAACACACATAGGAGGAATAAGCGAATATATAGTGTAGAGGAAACTAAAAGGAACGATATTTTAACACAGTAATTATAAGAGGTCGAACAGAAAGTGGCAGGACGATCGTTTAACAAAGTTTAGGTAGATTGTTTAACAGAAAATATATAACATTACGATTTAACAAAGTATAGGTAGACTATTTAACAGAAAATATATGAAATTATCATTTTACAACGTTTAAGCAGCCAGTCAAACATAAAATAGGAAGAAGACAGGTTTTAAAGAGTATATGTAGACTGCAACAGACAGTAGGCGTAGTAACAGTTTAACAGACTGTCCAACAAAATAGAAGCAGCAATGATAGTTTACCACTGTATATGTAGACTGTGCAACAGAAATGAGTTAGAATGATGGTTTAATAAAGTATAAGAAGTAACTGGTACGTTAGCGTAGTTGATAGGCAACTACGCTGATAATGTCATGAGCGAGGGTTATACGCCGGCGTTCGTCGTCTCGCTAAGTGAGATGAAGACTGGCCATCTATTCCTCCGTGCATTCAGCCCTTCTAAATGTGATGACCCTGTCTCATCACAGCCCCATTGCTGGTTCCTACTTCGGGACATGGATGTCTTGTGTAAAGGTGTAGGAAGACATTCCAACAGAAAGTTGCAGGAACAATTTGCAATTACATCACAACTGAGATTATGGAAAGATGTTAGTTGTATATCCTTTAGTGGACATCGCGGTCAACCCCAGCATTGTTTTGGCTGTTTGTGATTTCTTGGCAAATTTACGTTCAGTAGTTTGTCACTGCGTTCGGAACGACCGGAAGTCATACCATTGTATAAAAACCAGCACAATAGGGGTAATTCCAAATCATCCACAGCTGTGTTTCGAACGCGGTATGCAGGATTGAAAAACTGCACTTTGTCAAATTTGCGGCGACAACAGAATACCATTTAAGGGAAATTAATTCATTTAGCGTGTCTAAAAATTATATAAAGACACTATGAAAACTGCCTTGAAGAATTGCAACATTTTGAGAATATTGAATGGCGAGGTGTCAGTTATCGGACGTTGAACAGTTACGTGTCTAGAAATATACACAGAGATGTTCCGTACGAAAATAAAATGTCAAGTTATCTCCCCATGATCGACAGTCCGGATTCCCTTGCTCTCACCTAAAGAGATGTTTTCATCTAACACTAGTCCAGTCAGCCAGCCCTGACCCTACTCAGGGACTGACAGATGAAACCATAGTCCTCTTCGATACTCGTGGACAAATAATTGCTATGCAAGGAACAGAATAATCAATGAACACTTGATACGTGTGCATCTTGATATAGAAGGCTGGAAGGACTGTGCGAGATTAAAAGTACTTTTTGTCGCTATTGTTCAATGTTTCTGGGTTTAAGGTAAATAAAGTAAAGGATCATTGTAAATGCTGAGAGGTGTATTGTGTACATGGTGCTAGTCCATTTCTTTTACATACCAACGGCCACTCGACCGCCTTTGCTGCCCAGAATATTTTTGGTACCCATTTGACCCGGGAGCCTAATAAATAAAAAAAAAAATTCACCTTGGTGAGATTTGAACGTGTGACCAGAGGGCCGGCCAGTATGCGTTCTAGCCACTGCGCTACCACGACACTTTATACCCGGTAGTGGTTACAGTTAAAGTCCACCACTCCTGCTCCTTCAACGGCACATTGCCAGCATGGCGCTAGCCCCATACCGGTTATACCACTCGGCATTTGATGGGCAGTGTGGTCAATGTCATGCCTGCCTCCTTTAGATGTTTTGCATATCCTTCACAGGACATTGCTGTCAACACCAGCATCTTTCAGCTGATTGTTGATTTCTTGGCAAGATTACACTCAGTAGTTTGCCATTGCTTTCCGAGCGACCGGCTCTAATACCCCGTAAGTTACCGACGCGGAGAGAACCGCTTCCAGTTCTCGCGCAACGTCACGTTACTTATGAGAGTATACGAGATTACGGAGAAAGTCGTGTAACCTCTAGACCAGAGAGACCGGTGCCTCCTTTATGTGCCCTAACATATTTATGGTACACACGTTTCTGGGTGTGATTGGATCATTAAGCAGTGCCATCTATTAAAAAGGGACTGTAAAGGGATTTGAACTCATGAGCACAGGGACGGCATTTGAATTTGCCAATTATTCCCTACCGAGGATCATACTCTATAGTAGGAAAGAACCAAATAAAGGAAAACTTTAGCTCCTAATGGCTGCGAGGCCAGAACTGTGGGTTATTTCCATATGTGGGCTGTCCTTATAATGTCTTGGGCCCAGTCGGACGACGAGGGTTCAGCGCATGCGTTCGTCGTCCGCTAAGTGCAGGAAACACTGACCACCTATTAATTACTCCTTACATTAAGGCATACAAAATATTATGACCATAACACGTCACAGACTCATAGTTTCGGGACATGTTTTGTAAATTTATATTTCCTAGCTTCTTTCTGGGATAAATTATACTGGACTTATTTCTATTTTTGTTGTTGTTGTTGTTGTTGTTGTTGTTGTTGTTGTTGTTGTTGTTGGCATTATAAATAATAATAATATTCATTACTACTAGCAATGTCAACATAATTTCCAAAAACTATTGAAACAAACATCCCATAATCTTATACAGAAAATAACAGCTCAGAAAATTCCTCTGAAACCTTCAAGTCCTGAAAGAGTTAATTATCGCTTTCAAATGTTTGTTAATTTAGGAACATTGGGATAATGTATACATGCAGGCGAACGCGGTTCGTGAGCCGGGTACCAGGCGTTTGAAGCTCAGCTGCGACCGATTTGTGCAGCAGACCGTGTCGCGTTGTGTTATAACGTGCTGGTATGGGAGCCGGTCGTTCAGAAAGCAATGGCAAACTACTGAACGTAACACTTGCCTAGTACACCAACAGCAGCTGAAAAATGCTGGTGTTGACGGCAACGTCCCGTAAGGGATACGAAACAAAAACATGTATTAATAAATGACGGTACACATCCTATTAATTACAACTTGCAATGTCAACATAGTTTAAAAAAAAAAACATTGAAATAATCAACCCGTAATCTTTCATAGAAAATTACAGCTCAGAATATTCTTCTGCAAACCATCAAGTCCTGCAAGAGTTAATTATCGCTTTCAAATGTTTGTTAACTTAGGAACATAAGACCTCCCCAACCTTAGCAACTGCTACCCATCAATTTCTATTCTGAGCTAATTTCTTTCCCTGTGTTCGTGCCATTTCGATTGCCTGGACAACGGGCTCCGAGTCCTTTTAAATTCTTGTTTGTATGCCTCCTGATAATTCCAATTCAGTACGTTCTGGCTTTGTTTGTCTGAGCTCTGCCACGGATGTCTAATCCTGTTCCAATTCTCTGCCTTGATTTCCACGTGTACTGCCTTCTTAGGCTGTGCCCTGTCAATAAATATGGATCCGTTATTTAATTTCTGTCATTTGCGTTAAGATAATCTAGTGCGTGAGTGTTTCAACTTTTGAAATTGAAATTCTTATTAGTCATATCACATTCAAAGCACATCTGATTTACTTTAGCTTACATACCCTACAGTACAAAACACACACACACACACACACACACACACACACACACACACACACACACACACACACACACACACACACAACACACACACACACACACACACAAACACACACACACACACACACACACGCACACACACGCACACACGCACACACGCACACACACGCTCTCTCCCACCCACCCACCCACACACACACACACACACATACACGCACTCTCTTTCTCTTCCCGTCTTTTGCTCTCTTTCTGTTAAGCAGGCCTTTGTGACCAATTTCCAACCCTTTGAAAATAAAATTGCTAACGATATTTCGTTATCTCTAAGTGTCTGTCTGTTGCCTGTCTGTCTGTCTCCCGTTTTCTCTTAGACGAACCTGTGTTCCCAGTTCCTATCCCTTTGGAAATAAAATTCGTTAGTTCGTCCGATCTCCATCTCTGTCTCTCTCTGTCTGTCTCTCTCTGTCTCTCTCTCTCTCTCTCTCTCTCTCTCTCTCTCTCTCTCTCTCTCTCTCTCTCTCTCTCTCTCTCTCTCTCTCTCTCGCTCGCATATCTTTGTATATGTAATGTTTAAGACAAGTAAGTAACACTGTTCTTTCTTTCTCGCTGTCTTTCCTAATTCCGTTGCGTCTTCTATCCTAGAAAGCTGAGGCTCAAGAGAAGTAGCTACATCGTATTATGGACATATATTTACAATCTCCGATTATTGACAGAGTCAGACAAATGTTTGTAATACCGACATAGACTAACACATGTTTGTAATATTGACAGTCTGACATATGTCTTTAATATCGACATAGGTTGACACTTTTGTTTTATTAGTGACATTGACAGACTCACTGTTTGCATTACTGACATAGACTGACAGATTGTACTGTTGATATAGACTGACCCATTGTTGTAATATTGACATACATTGAAACACTATTTATATTATTAACACAGATTAATGGGACGCAGAGGTGTTTCCAAAGCACCAGGACCGGGTTATATACTGGCCAAGACCTATTGACGCGTCCTTGTCGAGCGTCCTGGGCAACAGGTCCCTTCGGGGTCCTGGCTAAAGTCAGTAGGATCGCCGATTCCTCCGAAGTCGGAGAGTGTCTGCCTGTACGGCGAGGAACGACCAGTCTGCACACCAATAAGCCAGACATGGGACAACGGATACTCACGCAAACCTCAGGTCCTGTATGACATCACACTGATGTTGGACAACAGAATGCCTTCATCCGACATACAGGACTTCGCGTTGGAGCTCAAGCCACGAACACAAGCAAGCAAGCAACACAGATTAACTCATTGTTTGTATTACTGGTATAGATTGAGACACTATCTGTATCATTGACATATACTGAGACCTGTTTGTATTATTGACATAGACTTGACTGTCTCCTTGCCGTCTTGACATACGACAGTTTGTAAAAAGGAGTTACACATCTCCATAACACAAAGCCTGGGCTGAATTTAAAGGTCATATGTTGCCCATGCAGCATGATTCCTCTCTCGGCCTGTCTAGTTTACTCCAGAGGAAAGGTAACATCAATACGTCTGGAACAAGACAAGCTGTAGAAGCTGCCGGATCAGCAAAGCAATAATCTAACTGTCCACCTGTCTGAGCTTCCATCCCCTGCCAGTTGCCGACCAAGTCTTTTAGTTCCTGGTTTTCCCTGCCACGACAGTTAGTCTTTAGGTTGCATTTCCTCGCACTAGGGTAAGGCTTGTACACTCCCAGTTGCACTCCTCCGCCCAAAGCCGTTGTGGGGTGTCGGCTTTGGTGAGCGCCTCCCAACATTCGGCGCCAACAGAAAGCAGGTAGTACCGTCTACTGTCATACGATAGCTCAGTCATGTCTGACTGAGACCTGACACCATGACATAGACTTACGCACTGTTTAAATGAATAACATAAACTAACACATTGCGTGTACTATTGACATAGACTGACATATTGTATTACTGACACAGACATAGACTACCATATTGTTTGTACTATTGACATAGACTGACATATTGTATTACTGACACAGACATAGAGTAACATATTGATTGTACTATTGACATTTTTTGTTGCATGTTCTTCACAGGACGTTGCAGTCAACCCCAGCATGTTGGCCGTTCGTGATTCCTCTGCAAGTTTTACGTTGAGTAGTTTGCCATTGCTTTCTGAACAACCGGCACCTATACCTTTTTTGAAAAAAAAAGCACCGCTGTGTTTCGAACACGGGTATACGCGATTACGAATCGCGTGCGTACATTAACTAACACGTTATTTACATTTTTAACATAGACTGACACTCTTTCTTATTATTGCCTTTCTCTGTATTTTCTGTTGTCAACTTCCCGGTACCCATGGCTCTTTCCTGCTAGTCTGTTTCCATTTCCCCCCATTTACATGGTAATGGTGTGACTCTCGCCCTCTCCTACTCTCGGTTTCTTAGAGAAGCTCACACTCCCTGATTCCTGGCATCTTGACATCGATAGAGTCAAATCAGCTGTACTCCAGCAACAAGAGAAAGTAAGTCTTAAAAGTTACTCTTAATAGCTAGGAGCGGCTGGTCGAGTGGCTAGAATGCCGGATTCTCCTTCGGGAGAGCCGGGTTCGAATCCTAGGTAAGGTGTGGAGTATTCCTTTTTCTATCGCAAAAAGAAAACTCTAACCTGTACAGTTCACGGCAACTGCACTAGCCAGGTGGCCTTAATTCCTGAGGATCAAGACCCCCCCCCCCCCCCCCCCCCCGCCATACACCGCAACGTACTATACTAGCAGGACAGTATGATGCCATACACCGCAAGGTACTATATTGGCAGTAAATGACAGTATGATGCCTCTTAATAGCCAGTTCTGTGACGAAGGGGTTACGGACGCAATTCGTAATTTCGTATACCGAAAAAAACAAAAAACTGATGGATATTCGACAGCAGACCGCAGTGTCTTGGATTTCATACAATGATATGAGTGCCGGTCGTTCAGAAATCAATGACAAACTACTGAACGTAAGCTTGTCAAGAAATCACAACAACCAAACAATGTTGGGGTCGACTCTTAATAGATCAGGGCAAAAGGTGCATATCAAAGGACACAATAATTAAAAAAAATATAGGACCCTTATATGCGCATGCAGGCGTAATGAGCAAATGATGCTAGACATATGTTTTTATATGTCCATCTGCACTATTGTGGTGATGTTAATATCTCACCGACCAAAGATTTGTCCTGATACCTATTTTACACCTTGTCGACGTGGGAGCCTTTTAACAAATCCGCCTCATGACCTCTGGCCCGGCAGGCAAGCGTCTAGCGACAACGCTACCATGGTTTCTAGAAAACACACAAGGAAACATAAAATAAAAGAACAAATAATACTATTGTAGAACCTATAATACTACTGTAGATCCTATCATACTATTGTAGAACCCATCATGCTATTGTGGAACTTATCATACTATTGTAGAACTTATCACATTATTGTAGAACCTATCATAATGTTGTAGAATCTATCATACCACGTAGAACGTATGACACTGTTGTAGAATCTATAATACCATTGTTAAAACCTATCATACTATTGTATAACCTATCATACCATTGTAGTACATATAATACTATTGTAGATCATATCATACTTTTGTAGGACCCATCATAATATTGTAGAACCTTTCACACTATTCAGCCAATACAACTATTGCAGTACCCATGATCTGTAAATTAAGCTGCAGTACAGCTGATAAAAATGTTTATGTTAGGAGGCTAGGTATCTAAATAGTTAAGTGTGGAAGTACGTTACTTCATTCAATGTGGCGATAGGTTTGACTTTGCCATGCGCACAGCTTTCAATGTTTTCACACCTTGCGATATCTGTTACTAACTCTTGTCTTCTGTAATGTCATTCAATTACCACGAGATAGAGGACCCTGTTTCTGTTTCATCATGGCATGTTTGGCATGTTTAGGAGTTGGGTCCCAGTTTCTGATGTGAAGGGCAACATTTGGGTTATGTCGTCAGTATCACAATGGCCGGGCGGAGGGACGAGGGATCGTTATTAGGTCTCGACGTTCGCTACGAGAGGGAAAGGCTAGCCACATATTCCTACGAGTACCCAGGTTTACAACATGTGATTTTGATAACGCTTCACGTTCCTACAACTGGTTCCTGTTACTTCCAGAACATCTTCTGGTCTATTTTAAGCGACTGGGTCAATCCCTGGAATTTTTTTTGCTAGGAAAAAAACATCTACATTGATGAAGGTTTGAGTCCGGTATACAAGACCTTCAGACGAGTGTGCAAGCCAAGCTGCGACCTAGCTGCGACGGTGTTAATAAGTGTGAAAAAGGGTGTATTTTTAATGACTGTGCAGTGTTTGAAAATATTGCCAGTCCATGTTTTGTATTCACCCTCTGTAAAGTTCATGCAACACAATAGGTAAATACAAAACATGGGCAGGCAATATTTTCAGACACTGCACAGTAATTAAAAAAATACACCCTGGTAAAATGTCAATTCGTTCAGAAAGCAATGGCAAACTACTGAATGTAAACTTGCCCAGGAATCACGAACAGCCGAAAAATGCTGGGGTTGACTGCTACGTCCGTAAAGGATATGCAATCAACTATAGTGTTTTTTTTTTTGGTTGCCTCAATATAAAATTCAATATCTCAGTAACGAACTGAGGTAAAATGATGAGATTTAGTATATAACCTTATCATTATGTCCACCCAACAAAAATATTTTTGTTCTGGAGATTTTACAGCAGATTTCAAAGTTAGTTTATATACGGTATACTAATTATGACTTAAAGATTACGTCCATGATTTTAACAGTTTTACAGCTTCACCAAGACTCGACCCACATTATTCA
>JACEFZ010004601.1:655000-668623 GCA_014155875.1 Cepaea nemoralis
TTTCCTTGGTTGGGGGTAAATATAAGACGGCTGGAAAAATTTCATAACGATGCAACAGACAGTTTTCAAAATAATTGATCTTGAATGACGGCATTCGTTTGTGGACAGACTATAATAATAATGTGCATAGATGTAAGCGCCCCTTGGTAAGGGATAGTGAAAACAGCTTCACAATCCTGACCTATCTTGTTTGAAGCTACTTGCAGGCGATTTTGAAGCAGCTCGTTTTGAGTTAATTTCACAATGGTATTAATGTCGGTCGTTCCACAAACTGATGAACAAATCACACACAGACAAACAGTGTGGGTTTAATCGCGACATAGTGTAAAGTAAATGTAACTAACTTCACGAATAAAAATTTGCACGATTTCTTGCCTGGCAAATTTCGCTGCACTTAATCAGGTGCATACTGCAGAGATATATATCATGTGGCAAAAAATGAAAGATACTTTGGCTGAAATATGATGTCGCTGAGAGTGTGGTAGAGTGTTGAACGTTATATCCACGGATAAATTAACATAACATGATATATACCTTCTCTGTATGCACCTGGCGAGATGCAGCGAAATATGCCAGGCAATAAATCGTGACATATTTTAATTTTGACGTCTATGTTTAAATTCACCAAGGGAAGAAAGACTTGTTTTAAATTTAGTTTATAATATCCATAGAAACATTTTATTAGTTCAGAAGAAGGTCCCCAGTAGTCAACGTGTAGCGGCCTTCGAGTCCAACATCCGTTGGGAAGCAATAGTTACCTTTTCTTTAAACATCCAACTTTCCACAAACATATTATATTGCAGGTTTCTCCCTCTTACTAAAGTTGTGTACTACATAAGCAAACAAATAACATTTCGATGTGTTCATTCCCATCTCGTTCCTTAATTGTAATGTCCGGCATGCGGCTATAAATTACATTGACAGATTTTATGACATATCTACACGATCCTTGCATTTGCTTCTGAGCATTCTGGTTGAATTTAAAAGCAAGTAAAAACACCGAATGATTTTCATTAACGTTGATTTAAACCCGTGGAGAAATGGAAGAGATGGATCTATGTCATCGTGAGCTCAGATGAATAACAATACTGTGCACGAGAAGTGAAATTAATACATTCGTTGATATCATCATCATCATCATCATCATCATCATCATCATCATCATCACCACCACCACCACCACCACCACCACCACCACCACCACCACCACCACCACCACCACCACCACCACCACCACCACCACCACCACCACCACCACCACCACCACCATCATTCTAATCATCTTCTGCCCTGCTAATTGGTGAGGCGTTCGTGCTTCTCTACAATGCCGGTTCTTTGTGTTGTGATCAATTTGATTAATGGTACTCCTCCATACCCCGTCTTAGTCAGTTCAGCATATCTCGGTCTGCCTGTGCCTCTTTCACCGCTGATCTGTCCAGTCGTGACAGTGTGTTTCAATGCCATTCTTATCATGACATGACCACGTAACATAATTTGACTCTTTCTTATAGTTAAACATAATGCATATAATGTTCTATTTTTATTAGCTGCTTCTTCCAATCAGTATTTGTTACTTACTCTAACACTTAAAGTATCCGCAATATTCGTCTCAGACACCACATCTCCGTTGCTTTCAAGCTCTCCCTAATATCCTCGTTCACATTCAATGATTTTTTGCCATACTGCACAAAATGCTTAACATGACATGTCAGTGATCTATTTCGTAGATATAAATCAGCATAATTAATCAATAGTGGGTAACGTACCGAATTCGTTAGAATAAAAAAATACAGTGCCATAGCCAATAATGCAGCTTGGGTGTGAAGTTAGTTGGTTGCATATCCTTTACAGGACGTCGCGGTCAACACCAGCATTCTTTGGCTGTTTGTGATATGTTGGATAGTTTACGTGAGAAACTTATACATTTTCTAGGCGTTGACATGTGAGGTAGGGTGGTCAGTTCCCTTCCTCATTGCCATTTCTTACCAGCCAATTCCTACAAAATTCAGACACCCTGTTTTATGAGACTAGGTCATCCTCAGAAACATATTGGTCGCGAGAAAAATACTGATCCCGCCTCCTCTGTAGATTGAATCATTGTCTTGGTAGCCAAGCACCCTAACCTCTATACCACCACAGCTTCTGGTATTTAAAAAAAAAGACAAGTAAAACAATTGAAAATATTTCTGATTTCTAGTGAAGAATCACTTTCATTGCAAATGAATATGTTCATAAGTGTGCCAGTCTCCTCCCGTAGATTTTATAAAGAATGTCGGATAACAGTGCACGAACATTTTAGAAAGGGCTAGAGTGCAGATGTGTGCATATACACCAACCACATCTGCTGTAGATATTCGGTTTTGTGGGCAGCTTTTCTAGTTTTGAATTGTAGTCTGGATAGCCGCCTATTCGAGAAGCTCTTTTCAATTTCCAGCTGCCGAAAGATTGTTGTCGTGAGCAAAGTGCGGGCGGATTCTCCTAGTTTCTTAACCCTTTTCCGAGAAGTCTAAATGTCGGTTACACTATTCCGGGATTAGGTGGAGGTGTATCACCCGGTAACGTATGTTATAAACATAAATATCGGCTCTTCTGACGGTGGGGTCACGAATACAATTCGTAATATGGTAATATTGGGAAGTTATAAAAGGAATTCATGCATGTTACATAGACCAATTTCAAACATAAGGCTGTAAATTGCGGACAATTAGTAAACAGGCGGGAAAAAAAATCATGGAGGATTGGAGATGTTTTTTAATAGACGAATGCTGAAAATTCCGTGAACAGTCAGAATGAGTAATATTGACATTTTGAAGGATGCTAAGTCACACATACAACTTTTCACAAACATCAGAAAGAGGCAGTCTTCATATTTGGCTACATTATGAAGGACATAAATTGGAACATGTTGTGACAACTGGAAAGATTTGTGGAATAAAAGATAAAGAAACACAGCGAGAGAAAATGTTTGAGTCTTGTGTCATTGGTATGGAACAGTCAGAACACGTATCAATACATGTCGTTGGAGATTGAAAGATGTGGAAAAGCATGATCGTACACGTCGGTCGGCAGGGCACTTGATCAGGATGATATACGTTATTCATTAAATGGATGTGGATGTGGGGGAGGGTTTATATATAGCACTTTCTGTTTTTCATATCTTAAAGCAGGGTCTGTTAATCAACTCCAGTAACAGAACGGGCATAACCTTACAAGTGATACAAGTGCCTAATGGATGTATCCACGGGAGTAATACATGAGTATCTCCAGTAACATCACAGGCACAACCTTACAGGTGATACTAGTGCCTAATGGAAGTATCCACAGAAGTAATACCAGTATATGAGTATCTCATGCGTGCAGGTGATTATCAAATTTAATCACTTGGGTGGTGGGAACTTTCATTTATACCTGTGCGTGTCTTCCCTTTTGTCAGCCTTCCCGTTATAAATTATGTTCATTTGGTTTAGTGCCTAATGGGGGTGTTACCTAGTTAACAAAGTGAATGGTTCATTATATCATTCCATATAGCTATCGTTTGTGTTTTCTGTTATCCTATTCTATTTCTTTTCACTTTCTTTGTTTGTTTTCGTTTGCTCTGTTCGTTTCTCGATTTCTTGGTATTAAAGAATATTCCTTTCTCGATTTCTTTCCTTACTTTTACTTTGCTGTTGTGTAATTTTTCCTCTAAAACTCTGTGCCGTTTCCATTTCCTTGTATTTTTATTTCGCTTTTTTATTTTGTTGATTCCTTGTTTCTTTATGTCGTTTGTTCGTGTTTTCTGCTCCCGTCTTGCTTTTATTTGTGGCTTTCTTTGTTTCTTTTTACGTTACTCTGTTTTTATCTGGATTTCTGTTTTCTATTGGTCTTTATCGTGCGTTTTTAGCGTTTGTTTTTCCCGTGTTTATCTCCCTTTAAAATTTTTTTTTCAGTTTTCACAGCCAGAATATTGTCTTGTTTTTCCTTGCTGAAAACAAACAACCCCATTGCAGATTACTGTGCTTAGCTCTTTAATGGATAATCACACATTCTATATTAAGGTTCTTCAAGATCGTTTTCTTGGTATTAAATGACGAATATATTCATTATGCACTGTTGCATTTCACTATTTCTTCAAGATTAATTCATTCAGTGTGATTCAGAACACAGTGGACGGATAAAAAAAAATAATGAAAATGTCTTGAAAGAAGTTAACACACAAAGAGGATTGGTTAATTACGTCAGAAGAGGACAGTCAACAATCTTTGATCATGTCATGAGAAAGGTAAACTGGAGTACACTGTGATAGTGGGAAAAGTTGTAAGGGAAGAGAGGCAGGAGACCAAGAGAGAATAAATGCTGGATAGGTTGAATCATTGAATGGAAGAATATGAAAGAGAATGAAAGCTGTGGACAGACATGATCACCAACGCTACATGGCCTGAACCCTAAGAAGACATGATTCAGATATGTCTTTAAAGTTTATGATATTAATAGCTACATCTCATATTTAATACATAAATATGGATGAACAATTTTCCGGTTGATATTGTAATTAAATATTGATAGTACGCGAAGGGTGCGATAAGGTTGATGATAAGATGAAAAGAAAGTAAATGCAGAATAATCTGTCCATAATAAGTGTCAGTGCAGGAATTGATATATGCTGTTCGAAATCGCAAGATGTGGAGGAACATGATCGTCCACACGAGTCGGCAAGGAACTTTATGTTGATGATAATACATTCAAAATACAATTGTTGTAAATGTAGTTACATGTAGTTAATCATGTATGTAGTACTTATGTTAATCATGAATTTTGTTGACAGAGATTGCAGGAAAATGATGGCTAATCAGTAAATGTTGCGGAGGAATTCTTACGACCCACCGGATCTTGAAGAAGGACAATGCATACTCCTAATGAGTTCTAAGCTTCTAACAAGATTGATTTATAAACAATGTGAAGTCTTGAAAGCTGAAATACTCAGGTCATATATGACCATATCTTATATATAAAACAGGATGTATGTATGTGGTTGTGTATGTCCTTTATGCGTTCGCGAACGGTCCATCCGATTGAGATGAAATTTTCTACACGTCTTCCTCTCATTCCCGCGCTGCCAACTGTCATATTTTTTTAAGTGTGATATTGGCTACTTACTTAATATTATTTAATATTTCATTTTTCATTATAATTTCAATATAGCAAGGGGACTTAACTCTGTAAAAGTTATTTCAAGGGGCATAACTTTTAATAACATTGCTATATATCTTATAGTCATATTGTTGCATGGTTTTCAAAGACTTATAAACTCGTTGTCTATAGTTATTTACCGACATATGAGTTATAATAAATAATGATATAATCTTTAAGGCATTTTCAAAGTTTTCATAAAAATAATGCACAATGCATAACATTGTAACTCATCTTTTTATGCTTAAAGAAGTTATCTACAGTCATGTTGGTGATTAAAAACAGTTTTCATAAAAAAATAATGGATGGTGTGTGGAAGGACATTCTTTTAAGTTACTGTGTGAATTTAATGAGACGCTTCAAGCCAGGAGCTGGGTGAAGCCACGCCGGGTCAGATAGATAAACAGACAGACAGACAGACAGACAGACAGATAGTCGGGAACGGGAGCTTATATGACTACTTATATGAATTTAATGAGATGCTCACCACCAGGGACTAAAGGTATTAAAAGAACATTGAACACGACAGTGATTTCTTTTTAACGTTCGCTTGGTTTGAACTCAATCGTAGTCAATACACATGATACTACCTCTAGTACACTGGAATGCCTTTTACATGTGGGTTAGGTTTAGCTATTACCAGTGTATCTCGCCATCTGACGAACACATTCAAACTTCTGAGGTCCAGGTAATTTACGTCCCCAAGTCAAGGACGAGAAGTCAACGTTTTCCTCCGAAGTCGGAGAGTGTCTGCCTGCACGGCGAGGAACCACCAGTCTGCACACCAATAAGTCAGACAAGGGACAACGGATACTCACGCAAACCTCAGGTCCTGTATGACATCACACTGATGTTGGACAACAGGATGTCTTCATCCGACATACAGGACTTCAGGCTGGAGATCACAGCCAGCGAACACAAGCAAGTCAACGTTTTAGTCCAACTGACCGGTGTAGGGGTTGAGCTCGCTATCTCGGCACCAGCACACCGGAAATTTAAGAATGAACCCAATGATTGAGGCTTTGAGTTGGATCTTAATTCAGTCTTTCAGTTGGGTTGAGATATGAGCAACGTTCTGCAAAGGACATGCTATATGTTGACAAAATGCCAAGTAACATGAGAAGTATAGGTCACCTTTCAGCCTCTTGAGGTGTATTGTGTACGGTCAACAAGATTACAAGTCGCTGAGGAAGGTTGTTTATATTATCCTAGCTAGATCGTCTTAAGAACTCTAATTCTTTTTTCTAATTCTTGATGGCAGAGTTGGGTGATGTGATCAATATTACACCAGCCTGTGGAACATTTTATGGCAACAATTTTATGAGTCTAGGTCGACCACACAAAAATATTCTTCTTGAATATCATTGATCCCACGACGTTAGAGTTGGCTGGCGTTTGAACGATACACTTCCGTGTTTTTGAATAACGTTTGTGCTAGGTTGTAGTAAATTTATTATTTTAAAAACAGTAACCATTTCTCGGAACGAACCTCATTTTAACTTTCTGAGGTTCTTATTTAAGTAAACTTTAATTTAACTGAATTGTAATATAACAATTGTTGTATATATATATATAATTTGAAACCCGTTCCAATGACTTTATAACAAAAGCATGAAAGAAACATTAAAAAATGTGGTAAAATTAAACAAAGCATTCAGTTTGTATAAATCATGCACCATGGGTTGGTCAGAAGAAGTCACCGTAGACATTCAGGCAAGCATTCCACTGCTTAGGTAGGCGGCGAATGCCGTCCGCATAAAAAAAAAAAAAGGATTGTGGTTGCTCACTGAACCAAGTGTTTACCGCTTTCATTACGTCTGCATCTGTGTGAAATCGTTGCCCCATGAGATGTTTTTTTAGAGATCCGAACAAATGAAAATCACATGGTGGCAAATCAGGACTATAGGCTGGATATTGCAGAATTTCCCACTTCTTCCTTGCTAATGCTTCCTGTACAATCTTTGCTACATACGGATGAGCATTATCGTGCAACAAAATCACACCGCGAGAAAGCATGCCGGGTCATTTATTCTTGATGGCTTTTTGCAGCTTGTCTAGTGTTTGCAAGTAGTGGGTAGAGTTGATGTTGACACCAGGTTCTTTAAAGTCGGCCAACAATAGCCCTTCATAGTCAAAAAATGCGCTCAGCATAACCTTACCAGCTGAAACCTGTAACTTGAATATTTTGGCTATTGGTGATCCAGCATGCTTCCATTGCATGCTCTCTCTTTTGCTGCTCGGTTCAAAGTGGTGACACCATAATTCATCGCCTGCCACTATGCGGGGATAAATTCATCACCCTCAACTCTGTAAACAGGCAAGTGGTTCAAACACCATCCCATGCGTTCCTCTCTTTGGTGGTCGGTCACTATTCGTGGTACCCACTGTGAACACACCTTCTGATATTGCAGTTTATTATGAACGACCTTTGAATTGTCCGAACTGATACATCAAACTCATTCGCTAGCGAACATATGCATTGGCAACGGTTCATGCGTATTGCTGCATCAATTTTGGCGATTTTTTTTTCTGTTGCAACAATATGGGCTTGACCCTGGCCGTCGAAGATCTGTCGTGAACTGACGTCCTTTCCGAAACATTCGTGCCCAGTCTGTCACTGTTGTCTTCGACACATTTTTGTTACCTTACGCTGCCTGCATTCTTCGATAAATGTCCATTGGTCGACATTCTTCAAATGAAAGAAATTGAATCACCGCTCTTTGAGCTTCTTTGGACGGAGTTTGGATCAACCTGGCCATTTTCTCAACGGTCAGAAACAGAACCTATGCATCATGGGACGATAAGCACTTGCTCTTTTATTCATTGGTCAGTACTTATCACATGACTATGACATGATCATGTTCAACGTACGCAATTACGCGCGGTGCGGCACGAAAGGATTTCAAATGAACGCCCCTTACACACACACACACACACATATATATATATATATATATATATATATATATATATATATATATATATAATATATATATATATATATATATATATATATATATAAAATCTTATCTTCATTAATAAATTGATTATTATATTATTGCTTTATAAATTTGGTATTACTTTTTGTATTGTCAGCCTGACTGTGACAATCACCGCTTACACGAGCGTACTAGCAATTTCTCCCTCCAAATTGACAGGCAGCATTCGGAAGTTGCGCTCCACATTACTTACCTGTATATACGAGCAAGAACATGCCGGAATAAAAAGAAATGAACGCGCAGACCAGTTGGCAAATAATGCACCAATACACACTGGAAGACAATGGACAAGTCTGATAAAACCAATGCAGGATGTACTATAGTGTGTGTTTTTTTTGGTTGCCTAAATATAAAATTCAATATCTCAGTAAACAATTGAAGGAAAATGATGAGAGTTAGCATATAACCTTATAATTATGTCCACCCAACAAAAACATTTTTTGTTCTGGAGATTGTACAGCAGATTTCAATGTTTAATTATATGCGGTATATATTTTTTTGCCCCCGCACTCATTCCATCATTTTAAGAGTATTACCGTTTCAACAAGACACACCCCCAAATTTTTGAAATTTGTCTGCGCAGTTTTGCTTTTGGCAGACTAGGGAATTTATATGGGGTAGGTTCAGAGGTGTCGTCAAACTGTGGGTTCTTTCATGAAACGTGATTATATAAATAAACTAGCTGGCTCGGCTCGGCTCCTGGCGGGGATCTATCTATCTATCTATCTATCTATCTATCTATCTATCTATCTATCTATCTATCTATCTATCTATCTATCTATCTATCTATCTATCTATCCATCCATCCATCCATCCATCCATCCATCCATCCATCCATCCATCCATCCATCCATCCATCCATCCATCCAGCCAGCCAGCCAGCCAGCCAGCCAGCCAGCCAGCCAGCCAGCCAGCCAGCCATCTATCTATCTATCTATCTATCTATCTATCTATCTATCTATCTATCTATCTATCTATCTATCTATCTATCTATCTATCTATCTATCTATCTATCTATCTATCTATCTATCTATCTATCTATCTATCTATCTATCTATCTATCTATCTATCTATCTATCTATCTATCTATCTATCTATCTATCTATCTATCTATCTATCTATCTATCTATCTATCTATCTATCTATCTATCTATCTATCTATCTATCTATCTATCTATCTATCTATCTATCTATCTATCTATCTATCTATCTATCTATCTATCTATCTATCTATCTATCTATCTATCTATCTATCTATCTATCTATCTATCTATCTATCTATCTATCTATCTATCTATCTATCTATCTATCTATCTATCTATCTATCTACCTACCTGCCGGCCGGCCGGCCGACCGACCGACCGACCGACCGACCGACCGACCGACTCACCCACCCACCCAGTCAGCCAGCCATCCACCCTACCTTTCTGCCTACCTACCTACCTTTCTGTCTGTCTGTCTGTCTGTCTGTCTGTCTGTCTGTCTGTCCGCGCTATTAAATATTGATAAAAGTTACTGGAAAAAACGTCAGGACCATGTGTTGAAAGAGGAAGAGGACTATTGGAGAAAGGATGGATTGAATTTTATGCAACCGAGAGCAATCATCAACCTACTGGAATCGTCCGACACAGATTAAGGTATGAGCAGATCGCAGACCTTAATCTACGTACACACTTACTGGGATATTTTGCTCCAACTATTCAGACGAATTGCAGGCCCTAAACATTACAGCATCAGCATCAGCTGAAGAAACAAGAAGGCAATGAAAAATAAGGTAAGAAATATATTCCTTCTACTTTCCTGTTAATTTACAAATTATTTACCCCGTGCCTCTGTAAATTCTCTGTCTTTACTAATATTACACATTGCACCCCTCTCGGGATTCTCCGTGGTGAAGTGGTCAAGCCGTCTGACTCGGGCTCCGAAGGTTGTATGTTCGATTCCGGGCCGCGTCCTTCATTTCACGAGTGCATTTTTTCGGAGACTCCCGAGGGTCGTCGCTGGAGCTACGGAGTTCGTGCTTTGTGCGACGCTTTCCGCGCTGCGGAAAGAAACTGAGCCATATGGGATAAACACCCGGTGCAATGCAGCCGACCCTGTCGATTTTAAGCTAATTCTTTCATTGCACCCACTCTCATACGAATCCGGATACGCCTTTGTGTGTCAACAGAATTGACATGTCTTACATTACCGTAAAAATAACTTCGTTAGCGAGAAATCACTAGTTGTTCAGCAAAAGATCAAAGGAATGTCGCCGCTTTCAATGATTTAAGTTGTTTTTGGACCTTTCAAAGACATATTCCTTGGGTGGGGGTAAATATAAGACGGCAGGAAAAATTTCATAACGATGGAACAGACAGTTTTCAAAATAATTGATCGTGAATGACGGCATTAATTTCCGGACAGACTATAGGTAGCGACGGGATTCCGAAATTGCATTTATCTACTTGTTCAAACAAATCTGCAGACAAATCAGTGACCTACCGGCAATTGGTAGCCTCCTGATAACTATTCAAGAACGTCCCCCGTGAAGATATAAACACGGTCGCATTAGACATTCAGGCAAAACTGAAACGAATGTTAGACGAGGAAGAATAGAACAATGTACAATACAGAACAGCCACTTTAAGATTTGTTGATAATGAATACCCATATGACGTTTGCATCCGAGTTTACACAGACGGGTGCGCAGAAGATACAGTTAGAGATTGAAGAACAGAAGTGTAAATACAATACCCATATATTACAAGGTATATGACTGTCGTGAAAATCACTGTAAGTAACAATCAGATGATAAAAATACCAAGGACAGGCTGTATTCGCCCCTGCAAGTTGTTTACTTCGAGTAGCGGTGAGAAAAAGACATCCGGGGAACCTTGAGAATTCCCCGATATCAAACGAAATGGCGGCATGTGATGTGTTCCGATTGGGATAATGCTGGAAACACGCTAGCTTGTTTTGGGTTGTACAAAACAAGGGAGAAGATTTTTGCGTATGTTGAAACACGGGGAGAAACTTTTACATTGATTAAACAAAAGGGAGATAAGATTTCTGGAAATAGTTAGTGCCCTTGAGAACACCGGTGTGGACATCAAAGAACGTCACGTGGACAATTCAAGGCTCTTTGTGACAAAAACATGACTTGTTTACAGTTAGAGTTGAAGAAAAAGTTGACTAGAGCAGACGTGCTTTGTCACTGCAGTTATGGATTTTAATAACATCTACCGTGTGCGGGATTAATTAGATTTAATTTTACACGTACCTGTCATGGCAAAATGTAGATGTGATTTAGGAGAACTGCGGTGGTGCATAAGGTATAATAGATAGTATAATTAAGCTTAATTAATATAAGCAGTAGCCTTAGTAAAACTAGCTAGAGTAGTGAAGTGATGATTAGCTCTGTTAGTTGAGTATAGAGTAGGGAAGGGAGAATTAGCTCTGCTAGTGAGAATCGTGTAGTGGGGTGATATTTGGAGAGATTTAAGAATGGGTTGGGAGATGGGGGAAGTGTCCAATGGTGGGATCTTTCAGTGGGGTGCCCACTGGGGTTCTGCACTCTGTTTATTGGTCTTTCCTTGTCATAACCTGATTCAGTTTGAAGTGATGAGCCACTCTGCTCTTTGACAGAGTTGGTTCATTGATAAAAATCTCTGAGCAAGGCAGTAGGCCTACATTCAGCTAGTAGGGATTAGTATCAGGCGGCCATCACCAGATGTGGTCGCTTCTCTAACAGGTTCCCCTACATCTATGAGGAAGCTCTACACTGGGTTTGATGGAGGTCAACTCTCATTATGAAGAACATCCAATGAACATTCACTTTATTTTATAAGATGAATAAATACCCAGAAGAAAAGTACAATCAGCACTGTTTATCCTAGGCCTAGGATCCAGAGGGTCCATACGAAACTGGCTCAGTGGAACTGTCAAAACTGTCATTTACTGCCAATATAGTACCTTGCGGTGTATGGCAGAGGGGTCTTTGAGCCTGAGGAATAAAGGCCGCCTGGCTAGCGCAGTCGCCGCGAACTGTGCAGGTTAGGATTTTCTTTTTGCCCCCGACAGAAAAAAATCCGACACCTTACCGAGGGATCGAACCCGGACCTCCCGAATAAGAGTGGAACAAAACATTATAAACGATTCATTTACAATAGGGATTCACCAAGGGTGGATGATACTCGTTTCTTCACCACATACCACTGAACATTAGTGTTTAGAGAAAGACATTTGAACATGAAGTTCTCGTGGAATAATTTAGTACAGTGAAGAAGTACTTTAGAACCGTTTGTGTGTGACAATCTATGAACATGGATTAGAACAAATGTGAGACCTGTGACATTGAAACCTAGTTTTCACGGTTCGGCGATCCGTACTTATTTGAGTTATAGGAACCTTAGTCTTTACAGTGAATGACAGATCCATGAGTAAGGTTATACAATAACTATTTTTGGTGGATCATGCATCTAGTCGACCCAGTGGATCCCGGAGAAAGTCAACGTCTGGAAGAAGAGACGCATCAATGGGTGAGGTGTTCACGTACTAAGCTATCATGCTGTGGTGTACCCTTGCTATGATGATCATCTGACTTGGCTCCTGATCTGCTGCTCTGAATCTACATACACACTAGAATATTCGACACACATTCTACACAGTACACACACACACACACACTTCTCACACACATACTCTTTGCTTTAATAAATTATTTTGTATTTATTTGTTAAGGCTAGAGTTGTTGAGTATGTTGTGTTGGGGAAGAGTGAGAGGGGGCATGATCTAGGGGTGAGTGAGAGTGAGAAAGAGGTGTCTGCAGACTGACGGAGTTTTGTGGACGGAGTCTGGTGGTTTCTTTAGGACAATAATATTGGGTTAATAAAAATGTGGGTGTTGATTCCCCTCACTCCAGGGACGACACTAAAGTAATAAAGGAATACTTAAGACAATGGCCAGAACACCAGCTGAAAAGTAGTGCCACACCTATGATGCAGAAATCAGGTAATCAAGATAGCAAAAGAGAAATATCTGAATATCAGTCATGGTTCACTGACTGTGATATTTCTGATAGACACAAATTTAGTATTCACATTACTCATTTCAGAAAACCATCTTTAATAGAGATAGTACTATTGTTAGAAATAGGCAACCAACGTAAGGTCACTGTACAGTTTATACAGTCTCCGCGTGGAGTGCTGGAAACGAGAATGTTGATCAGCTAACTAAGGAAGTGCAGCAAACGAGCAGTCGGATTTATATCCCATATCGCCAAAATAAAAGAATCACTAAATCAATCAGAAGTCACCAGTACACGACGACTACCATTTTAGATGAAGACAGACGAAGCGTGCCCCAGAACAAGACGCAATCGACTACACAGCCACAACAAATATACAAATGTGAAATTCGCAAAATAGGCATGTGCACACTTCGACCTGCGCCTGAAACACGCTGCTGTGAATAC
>JACEFZ010004602.1:0-36987 GCA_014155875.1 Cepaea nemoralis
TAAGTTAAAACTGTTTGCTCATAACAGAATAATGATGACAACGGCTTGAACAAAGACGAAACATCAAGTCTGGCTTTCTTTCAAAACAACCTTGTTTATCCCGATCTCCTGTGGAAATTCCCAGTAACTTTCCACTGTCCCTAACCTTGACCTTGCCGGACACCTCAAGTCAGTACCTCATTCTTCTTTGTCATAATAATCCACACTGACTGTCTGTAAAATGACCGGACACTTTTCCGTCATACAAAACCACCTTCCACACAACTTCTCAGCCCCGACACGGCTGCTCTTTTGACTCCGTGGAAATTTTCTCAGTAACTGCTTACTGTTAAACAGCCTTGCCTTCCAAGGTCAACCTAATTTCTCTTTATCACTCTCAGTGAAAAATTCCTCCGTAAACCAGTTTTCACACAAACTTGACAGCCCCACCCGGCTGCGGTAGGGGTACCGTTACTATCCCCTTCAGTCAACTGTCCGTCAAATCAGCGACTGCCAATTTTTCTCTGTTTTCCAAACATGTACTTCCCCAGTACCTGGACGCTGGTGTACCCACCCGTCCTATTTACTGCGTCGAATAATCTTGACCAGTCAACTTGCAACAACACAGTGCGCTTGCCTCCAGCACACACACACACCTGTCAATTATCTTTGGTTCCCAATCCTGTCATTATCACCGACAGCGACGTCCTACACACACACACGCTGCCCTCGCCACTCTGGATTCAACACTCGTCTTTCATTGCCGCGTCTGCTAGTTTCAGTACTGCTGCCTGGTATCAAATTTACCTGTCACCGTAATGGACTCTCCCGGTTAGTCTGTATGGCGTGTCTTTATCACCCCCTCTCGCTTCAGCGATATGGTTGGTTCCAATTCACCTGTAGTGGACTTCACTTGAACTGTCTGCTAGCTTGTGATTTCCGCCGCGTACCCTCCCCGCGCGCTGACAGTTTTTCTTCGATGTGGCATCTTACACACCCAAAAGAGTTGCTGTTAATCTCGTGACGCAGTACTGTCTAAATTGATGGAACGACGTCACCGATAACTCCTCTCTCAGCGAAGAGCCCCTAGATATCTCAGAATGACAACACTGTCTATAATGTTCTTAATCGGACGTAGCCCTCAGAATACTCCTTACCAAGCGACGAGCGCCCAGATGTTCTTGATCGGACGAGCTCACAGATTGTCACACGTTTTCTTGATGATAATATCACGAAGTTCTTACGATGATATGCTCATGATATTATTGTGTGATGGTCGTTGTCTAGGTAACGATACTCATGGTGTGTCAATGGAGATATCTGTCTTGCCATGTAACTCACCCCCGCAGTGCATATTCACCAGGCATTAAACAAGATTCCGTTGGCGCACATAATCCTTTATTACAGAAATAAGACGGACAAACGGAACAGGTTTATACATCCAGAAACATAACGTAATCCATAGAATATAAATATCCTCCTCACAATTTAACCAGCACACATCAATGCCTTCTCACGGCCGGCTTCTAATCTCAATCCACAAGACAGGTAATCCAGCTACTATCCACGGCTGGATCTCCCACAATACAACCCACACATTGGGTTGGAGCCACTGCTCAACTATAGAACCCACTCTGGGTTTAGGCCTAAACTCAATACAGAACCCACTCTGGGTTCAGGCATGTCTTCACAATTAGAAGAACAACACAACACGGAGCTCTCTCTTAAACGACCTGACCCGCAGTCGGTCTCTTCTCTCACTGACTTTTCAGTCTCCTCACTTCACACAACACACCACTGTCTTTCGACCCATCCCCCCTGGGGCCTTCCACTCATATCCGCCCCATTATTTCTGAGGGTTGATTGTTTTCCTCGTAGCCAGGTCACTCACCTTACTGTCTCCCACTCTCATCTCCATTCTTCCTCATGCCCGGTCACTCACCTCACTGTCAGTGACCCAGGCTTATGTCAGAGAGATATGGACGATTACACGAGCTGGTATGGCACTTGATAATGATGATGATTAGAGCAAGGAAGAATAGATTGCAAATCCTTCCATCACTTTAGCAAGCCACGGTACCTAAGTGTTGAACCTATATCCGACGGTGCTCATCATTAGATTACCGGGGCAGTTCGCTCTCAACTTCGCTAGCGTGTACCCCTCCCCTGTACACACACACACACACACACACACACACACACACACCACACACACACACACACACACACACACACACACACACACGCGCGCACGCGCACACGCAAACACACACACACACACACACAGACAGACAGACAGACAGAAAGTACGACTATAAATTTAGAATTTTGACACAGTTCACATGTTTAATTCTATCTTGTTATTTCGACACCATTCACATATTTAACTCTGTATTTTTATTTTGACACAAATCAAATGTTTAATTCTGTATTGCTATCTTGACATTACTGATTGTGCTTTGAATATGTTCCTGTAAAAATGTATGTTATTTATAATACATATATTTATAATTATAAAGCTGTTAATTCACGAAGTAACGTTAATGTCGACAGGGAAATTGGAGAAAAACCAGACATTGTAATTTACTTCGTCAATATTTTCTCGATCCAATTAGTGCAAACGCAATCCGCCGTTGTTAGAATACAATTTTCACCCAAGAAATAATCAGCCCTGAGTTCAATATTTTCCAAAGAATTGATTTAACTAAACTGACATTAATTCGAGTAACATTTAAAGAGTTAAAAATGAATGCACCACCATTTTATTCCCGCAATTTTCATTATCAAACAAAGTACATATACAATTAGAAACTTTGTGATTGTAAGCAATTAAACAAAATAATTTATATGTTAAAGTTTTATCTACATTATTAAATTTTATCCTATTTTGTGAGCGTAGTTAACAAAAGCACGCTAGTTTACTATATGCGTGCTTGCGTTAGAAGTTTACTTAGTATGTTAAGTTAAACGTACCGTACGTACTACGTGGTTTAAGTCTGCCCTGTAATTATCCGCTGTTACTCTACTGTGGTAATAAAGCAAACATTCAATATTGGTAGCATCAATTTACCTGTAAGAAATAGCGAGATGGTATATATCACGATTAACCGGGTTAAACGGTTGTGTGTTAAATATTGTGACTGGTGTGAAGTTGTGCACAGTTTAAGTACACTATGCTGAATAGATAGACAGACCGACCGACAATTTATAGGCGGAAAGGCTGATATATCAACTGATTGACAAACATATAGAGAGGCAAAGATATAGCAAGATAGGCAGACACATTGAAAGACAAACGGCTAGACAGAGATAAGCAGAGAAAATATCAAACAGCTGTACAGACAGATAGCTAGACTGGACAAATAGACAGGCAGATAGACAGCTAGATGGACAGCCATTTGGGAGCTAGGTCGTCAGATATTGCATTTCAGATACTTCTGTTTCACAAAAGGGATCATATTGTTCCCTGCTCATGTTGTCTCTAATATTCATCACGATGTTTTCATTAAATAAGTGAACCAAATCAGGAGACAAAACGCAGCCCTGTCGGACTTTCTGTTCTAAAGCCAATTAATATGTTGTTTCATCACATAATCTCACGGCTGCCTCTTGTTTACAGTGGAACGTTTTTATGATCTGTGTTAACTGATTAAGTGCCATTGGATGATAAATCGTATGATTCGAACTCCAGTAACTGCCATGGGTTTATAAATCAAATTATAGTTAAAATATCAATACTTTAGTTTTCCCTATGCAAATTCCTTTAATTTGATATAAAATACATCATGTCTGCTACCATATTAACAACTTTTAAGTCATAACCGTGGCACACCCGTAGTTCCCTTTCCCCGCTATCCATTTATGCTGGGTCCAACATTACTTATTGTTTGGCGCGGAATCCCTTAAGTGTAACAGAAGGACAATCTCTTTCACATGTTTCATCATTCAAAATGTTCTTCGCAGCTACATTTCTTTGTGTTGCCATAAAATAAGAGTGGTGATCTTGTACTCTGCCCTTTTCTTTTTGTTCTATTGCTCTCCTGTTTAGTATTTCTTTGTCTTCCGTACCTCTAATTCGTCTAAAGCCAGCTTGTCCTATGGTTCTTTTTTCTGTTATTTTCTTATAAAGTCTTTTCATGTTTAATAAAAACTTTGTGCGTGACTTAGAGAGGCACATGTTTGGTTTCTGGAACATAATTTCATGTCATTCTTGTTTAGTACTAGAACACACAATGTTTTCATCCATTCCTTTGGTCGTATTCCTGTTTCCTCTACCTTGTTTTTTAACGCGTGATGTATTTCCACACTATATTCTCCACCAGTTAACAAAATCAAAACCTCTGCTGTGATGTTCTCATGTCATGTTGATTTTATTTTCTGACCGTCAGTTATTGTTTTCTCGACTTCATCTATTGATGGTTTTGACCCTTTCTCTTTTGATGTTTCATTGTTTACAGTTATGCCTTCATCATGTGTATGTTTAATGTATTTCCTATTTCCTTGCGGTGTCTTTTCTGTCTGTATAGTATGCCTTTCTTTTCTGTCATCTTTCTTCTACTTTGGTATTTGTGGGTATTTGTCTTAGTTCTAAAGTTTCTGGTAATTGCCGGTAGTTCATTGGCCATCTTGTGACCTCGGCAATTCCTCATGTGTTTTTTTTCATCACTGCGCACTTGTTTTGAAAGAATTGCGTCTTGTTTCTTCGTCCGCTTGTGTCTTATGTCTCTTGTTACGTATTTATGTTACCCGCATCTCATCATTTGCTATATTTGCTATCTTTTCTCTCTCTCCTCTCTGTATTCTTAGTTTCTGTTTACACGCCTGAAATATTTCATTTTCCTCAATATTCATTAATTAATTAATTAATTAATTAATTCATTCATTCAGTAGCATGTCCTTTGCAGAACCTCACTCCCACAACAACCTTCCGGAAAACTCCTCGGTCATAAGCAAGATGTCCCGCGTCCGATACACCCATCTGGAGATCATCCGCCACATCCGGCACCCATCTTCTCTTTGGCCTTCCTCTTCCTCTCTTCCCATGCATAGACTCCTCCATTATTGTTTTCTCCAAACTTTCATGACGTTTCAAGTGACCAAAATATTTCAAGTTTCTTTGTTTTATGGTCTTTAATAGCCAAGCTTCTTCAATATTCAGCTCTTGAAGTATGGATGCATTTGTTCGTTTCTTTATCCAAGGTATTTTCTATCATGGTTGTTAAGGTTTCTTGGCAAGTTTTGCAGAAGGTAGTTTGCCATTGCTTTCCTTATGGGCAGTGACTGTACTAGTCGGTGGCCATAGCCATTGTCTCAACTGATGAGATCATCTGCCTGTCGCCGTAAAGTGCAGACCATAGCCAACAACAATCTGTCGGCTGCTCTCACACTCCATCCACCACCTGCATCCTGCTTCCATGGCTTCACGTAACCCTGATGTGGGGAGGGGGAGGGGGAAGGGTAAACAGGTACTCTACCTTTGCCCAAGGATGTCCCGAAGACTAACGGAGGAAAGGAGGCGTCTTAATCACCTTTGAAAGGGGATACTCCTACCCCGCTAACCTTCCTCAACATTATGTATCTTAATGGGACTCAGAGGTGTTTCCAAGGCACCAGGACCGGTTTATATACTGGCCAAGACCTATTGACGCGTCTTCGTCGAGCGTCCTGGGCAACAGGTCCCTTTGGGGTCCTGGCTAAAGTCAGTAGGATCGCCGATTCCTCCGAAGTCGGAGAGTGTCTGCATGTATGGCGAGGAACCACCAGTCTGCACACCAATAAGTCAGACATGGGACAACGGATACCACGCAAACCTCATGTCCTGTATGACATCACACTGATGTTGGACAACAGGATGCCTTCATCCGACATATAGGACTTCGCTGGAGCTCAAGCCAACGAATACAAGCAAGCAAGCAAGCATGTATCTTAATAACCAATTATCTTATTAACCAATTATCCTAAGAACCAATTTTCGTAATAACCAATTTTCTTTAAACTGGTATTCTTGTTGGATAGATCGTGGACAAGCAGCAAGGAGAAGTAGATATCAGATGACATACAATAGATAACACATAACAATGTAAATCTGTAAGCAATCCTGTTACATCCACACACAGACATCGTCTATTTTAAACAAATCAGGGTACACAACTCAAGCCTGTCTGACTTCCATGTTCTATTTCAAACTAATCTGATGCATCACATATTCTCACGGCTGCCTTTTGTTCACAGTAGATTGTGTTTATAATTTGTATTAAGTGTAACAGGAAAGCCAATTCCTCACATATTTTCATAATTCCCCCTGCTTTTTCACAGCAACATTGTTTTGTGTTATCTTTAAAGTAAGATTACAGATCTTTGTTGTTATCTCTGCATGTTTTTCTGTAATGTTTCTCATGTTAAATATATAGTCATCCGTACCACTACCTCGTCTAAAGCTAGTTCGTATTATCATTATGTGACATCGATACCTCGATAGTGACCTCGTCTAATTGAAATGACGAGTAAGATCCATGTAATAGTTGAACTAATGACTATAATTGACCAACTAATTGTGTTAAAGACTAATACAAATACTTGAATTCATAATAATCAAATTCTATTAAAACTGATGTGGGCGATGATGCTTCTCCTAAGGCATGCATTATTTCATGTGTTGAATCCCTCCCCTGCCATGACACATCCATCCATCCATCCATCCATCATGTGCCATGCCGATAAGCTTGGACGGTCATGTTTTGCCATCTCACTCGATCACCAGAGTCGTGGATCAGCTCCGTGTTTCTGTCTCGACCATGCCACGTGGCCAAGCCATCCAGGTAGTTACTTCTTGGTCTTTCCCTTGGTCCCCTCCCTTCGATCTTGCCAGTTGTCACCAAGTTCTCCAATTCATTTCTTCTCATAACATGCCCAGAAAAGTTTGACTGTCTACGTCTAATGTCTCTAATCAGTTTCCGATCCCGGGAAGGTTAACCCGGTCAAAAAATGCCCGCAGAAGTCGGATGTGTCGGCCTAACGGAGCAAGAACGCATCTCTGCTGTAAACAGGCACAACGCAATCACGTCCGAAAAAAAAAAAAAACTCCGGATGAACGCAGAAGAAGTAGAAGTTTCCGATCTTCATTTGTTTCTTGAAGGACTTGTTCTTTGGTTTTTCTGTGTGCCCATGGTATTCTTTGCATTTTCCTCAGAAACCACATTTCCACAGCCATCAGATGTTTTTCAGCTTGTCTGCTCATTGTCCACGCTTCACATCCATATAAAAGTACAGGTTCTATGTAGCATTTCAACACTCTTTTTCTCGTTTTAATTGATATCTTTTTATTGACACAACATGACACAACACTGTTAATAATTTTCTCTCGTTATCTTCCTCTGTCTCTCTTTCCACAAATCTTTCCGGTTGTCACAACATGTCCAAGTGTTTGTGTTCTCATGACATGGCCAAAATAGGATGCCTGTTTTATTCTGACGTTTGTGATAAGTTGTCTTTGCGACTTAGCCTCCTTCTACATGTTAAATTAACGATTATAATTGCGTGCTAGTTGACGTTACAACAATGACAGACCCACTGATCTGGTTAGATGTGACATCATCACTAGATACGTGGTTGTATATCTTCTGCGAGAGTTATCTTCACATTAACATATTGTTAACAGCAGTTCAGTTCTGATTGGCTAAACAATATAATAACGAGATCTCGTTACTAGTACATCTACGAGAAGAGAGAGCACAGTATATTGAAATATTAAATATCACATAGCTATGCGCGTGTGTGTGTGTGAATGTGTGTGTGTGTGTGTGTGTGTGTGTGTGTGTGTGTGTGTGTGTGTAATTTAATATGTTTCTGTAAAGACTTGCCTGAAGTAAATCAGACAATGTCTACATGAATTTGTCCCCGGTACAGACTTGCCTCAAATAAATAAGACAGATTCTACATTAACATCTTACAGGTAAAGACTTGCCTCAAGCAAATTAAAGTCACACTATTTTTTTGTATAGAAGTGACCATTTGACCGCTAACTACATTCAATAAACATCGAAACCGGAGTGGTGTACCATATAATCTTTACAAACTTACAAAATAGATCAGTAAATCGTACTGACTGGATAATTCAGCAATTTAGAATCAATATCGATGGAGGATTTATTAACGGATTACATAATGCATATCATTAGCATGATTGATTTGATTTGCATTTCTATGACTGTGTCCACATTTGGAATCTGTGCCAATTCAATGAATATTTTTATATTTTCGAAACTGGACCTCAAAGACAGTACAAATGTTAGCCTTTTGGCGCTATCTGTGTCTGATTTGTGTTTGCTGATTGTGTCTGTAATAACTAATTTATTGTATTTCGCAGCTTTGGGGAACGAGGCTGCTGAATTGTGTATTACAAATATCAGAGTGTTTATTCTTGGGAGAATGTACTTTTCTTTTAAGCGGATAAGTAATTGGATTATGGCTTTTATCTCGTGTGAGAGATGTTTGTGTATTGTTCAACCAATGAAAGTGCGCCAGTTGATAACACAACGAAGATCTATTATAATCCTGCTTGTGGTTTGTGTAACCATGGTAGCGTCCTTTGCACCATTGGATATGCAAGCTAGTTTCGTGTTTAGACTAACTACCGAAAACAACAAAACGTTGCCAGTATCCATTTCGTTTGGTCATTTGTTTTCATTGATGTCTTTATCAACTGCAATCTCCTTCACACTAACGATCCTGACACTTGCTTGGGTTATCATCTGCACAAGTGTCTTGATCTTTTCCCTCCATGGAAGCAGCAAGTGGCGGGCACAAGCAACTGGTGGACAACTTACATCCCACATGGCATCGACACGTGACACAAACGTTCACAAGTCTGCACGTGACACAAAAGTTCACATGTCTGCACGTGACACAAAAGTTATCAAAATGGTTATTTTATTACTATTAATTTTCTCCGCTGCATTCATCCCCGATTGTGTAATTTTATTTGCACAGACCTTAGTCTTTGAACTATCTTATTCTGGAGTTTACACAAACGTAGTCTATCTTATTGTCACTGTTACTGAGAATATATTTGTTGTCAGCGCGTCTGTCAATATTTTTGTTTACTTGAAGATGAGCTCCAAGTATAGGCAAACTTTTATGTTGTATGTTTGTAAATCTAAAAACAAAAGGGCTTTCACGTAATTCTACAAAGTGACTTTGTTGATGCTTTTGGGATATTTATTTAAGACAAAACCATACTAATAGCACATTTTAATATGCCACGAACTTTTCGTCGTTCACCCTGAGACGACAATATCAGTTCATCAAAAGAGAACAGCTGTTAACTTAAGCTTGTTGACATCTCCATAAAGACTGTCCTTAGATGAAGTGGGTGGCGGACAACATACTTTTCTATGTTCTGCATATGTTGAACACCCTGAAGCAAATGTTTTGCTATCATTTTACCAGTTGTACAGTTACAATTATCAGTACAGTATCTTCTAGAGTTAGTTGATTAAACACGTGAGGCTTCAACCTGTTGTGTCATCATTGAGCATGTTGGGTTGATTGTTTTGTAAACAGCTTACAGCCAAGACTACTGCAACTGGCACCTGGTCGTCTGGACAGACGATAGTTTGTGACATTGTGCTTAAAACAAAAGACATAATAAGCACAACCAGATCATGGATTGACTTATACATCTCAATAGCAAAAAGCCTGGGCTGAATTTAGAGACCATGTGTTGCCCATGTACCATGATCCTTCTCTCTCCAGCCTAGTTTACTCCAGAGGAACGGCAACACCAATACATCTGGAATAAGACAAACTGCAGAAGCTGCCGGGTCAACAAAACAATTCTCTAAGTGTCCACCTGTTGGAGCTTCGATCCTAGACCAGTTGCCGACCAAGGCTTAGGGTCTGGTCTGCTCTGCCATGACGTTTAGTGCTTAGATTGTATGACCTCGCACTAGGATAAGGCTTGTGCCCTCCCAATTGCGCGCCTCCTCCCGAAGCCGTTGACACAATGTGGGGTGTCGCGTTTGGTGAGCGCCGTCCAACATTCGGCGCTAACAGATGGCAGGTAGTACCGTCTATTGTCATACGGTAGCTCAGTAACACCGACTAATCCCTGACTCACAATGGTAGACAACAACAGTAGTACTACAAGTACTATATCAGTACATAAACAGGCGAGCGTGACATCATGTATAGTGACACTCATAGACAACATTAAAAAAAAAAATTGCAAAGGCTAATGGGCGAGTCTTGAAAAAGGAGAGTCTGGCATATGAGACTACGACCTCCAGCATGAAAATGGAGGTGGAGGCAGTAACATCGGCATTCCGGTCGCTAGAGGAGACTACTGCAACACACGTTGTATTCATTACGGATTCAAAGAGTATGCTTATTAAGGTGGAGAAAGGAATGTTTCGTGTGGAATGGCTCTCGTCGCTTCAGAGGTCACAGATCGTGAGAATTGTATGGATATTTTGCCCTGGCCATGCGGGGGGTACGGGGGAATGAACAGGCTGATAGGCTAGCAGGGAAGGCACCTCTTGGTGGAATTTTGCCTATGAACAAGGGGGAGGTGGTCGAGCGCTTGTGGCTCCAGGTGGAGAAGGCGGAGGAACAGATTGAGAACCCAAATGTGTAAAGAATGAGATTGCGGGGGCTCGGCAGGGGTTCTTGAAGAATCTCAAAACTGAGAGGGAAGACCAGGAGAACTTTTAATCAGATAATGGTGGAAACGATTAGTAGTATGACTCTTCGTTGGCTGTTGAACGAGAGGACGGAGCACGTATGGGAATGTCCTGAGTGCAGTGATGTCGGTTCTTAACGCAGCTCAACTCAACTTAAAAAAACATAACTAACGACAAGGCAGTGACAAGCAAGAATTAATACATAATACAAGAAGCTTAATAAGATAAGTAAAAACACATGTAACATTTTATTAATGAACAAGCTGATGTTGGGCGTTTGGCCATTTTCATCCAAACATTATCATCCAGTCCAAAGGTGTTATAAATCCTCATTAATCTCATAATCAATTCCTTGGGTTTGGAATAAACACAAACATCAACCCCAATTCCTTAGATGAACAAATACTATACATCTATCAGTGGAGTTATAATAATAATGAGTCTTGATCATGAACTCGAGCTTCCAGTGATTTTGGAACCCACTTGTAAAAAAAAGTTATGCGAAATTAAATACAGGTGGTCCACTGTGTGAGTGTTATTCTGGATCAGGTATGATAATAAGTGAGTTATCTCTCCAATTCCAGGTACAAGCTAAACTTCCCCTGATTTCCTCAAGGTGATACAGGTTTACCTGGTGTTTGTGGTTGGATGACACTCTTGCCTGTCAGTTCGTTCAAAAAGAGGCTTAATCATCACTCCAGTCAGGAGCTCCCATCAAGAGGCATGTCTATATCAGGATGGATCTAACCCTTCCTGAAATTCCAGCATCAAACATATATCTACTGATATCATAAATGCTTCTATATGATTATCAGAAATGGAAGAAGGTTAAAAAAAAAAAACCCAAAGAAAAACAAGGAAAATAAATAAAGGGAATTTTGACCCCAGCGAAAAATAAACAAGGTGGGGAGGGGGGGGGGGTCTCTGTGTCCCCCAACAGTTATCAACCCCATAGCTTGTTCCTCTCCATTCATTCCTCCACTACAGGGCGCTCAATGTTTAGACTACCAGATAAGCAGTGTCATCTTCGCCCATGCCTGTCACCATGGTCTCTAGGTTGAATAATACCTTGATCGATTCTGAATTTGATAACCATGTTCACCATTCACCTTTGTATATAATTAATTTCTCTAGTTATCCCTCCATTTAAAAGAAAAGCCCCCGCACATTATGAGTCTTAATTCATTCCTAAATGCAATGCGTATTTACTTATAAATAATCTAAGTGCATTATGTCATCATTCATTACACCATTCATCTACAAGTATATATCTACGTACGCCATTCATCTACAAGTATACATCTATGTAATAATTCCTCTACAAGTTAGATCTATGTACACCATTCATCTACAAGTATAGATCAATGTACACCATTCATCTACAAGTATCGATCTATGTACAACATTCATCTACAAGTATATATCTATATACAACATTCATCTACAAGTACATATCTACGTACACCATTCCTCTACGAGTACATATCAATGTACACAATTCCTTTAAAGTATATATCTATGTACACCATTCATCTACAAGTATATATCTATGTACACCATTCATTTACAAGTATATATCTACGTACACCTTTCCCCTGCAAGTATATATCTACATACATCATTCATCTACAAGTATAGATCTATGTACACTATTCATCTATAAGTATAGATCTATGTACACGATTCCTCTACAAGTATATATCTATGTACACCATTCCTCTACAAGTCGCCCGTGTGTTGCCGGGGCCCATAAAGGGCGGGGGGGGGGGGGGAAGGGGGCAAAGAATAGTAACACGTTGCCTACCGTGCACGTCGTAAGAGGCGACTAAGGAGGCTATGGTCCCGTCGCCCTGCTACTGAGTGAGTGCGTGGCGCGACGCGACAATGTGAGCTGTGAATTTCACGTGGAATGCTTTTGCATCTGTCCGCGGTTGTTTTTAGAGTGAACTGCATGTTCGGAACGATGACGACCGGCTGTTGCTGGATTGACTGGTTTGCCTTTTCGGTTCACGAGTGCTTTTTTTTCAGGAGAATCCTGGGAGTCGTCGTTGTAGCTACGGAGTTCGTGCTTTGTGCGGCGCTTTTGGTGGGTCGCCCTGCGGAAAGAGACCGCGCCATATGGGATAAAACTCGGGTCAATGAAGTCTCTCTGGTGACTGCTGTTTCCATCGACGATGAACTGTATTTTTCGTGTAGGGCTTTTGTGTTGGCATTCTGGCGGCAGCATTATGCACAGTGCACCTGTGCGGGCTGTTGGCTTGCTGACACTACTGTCTATTCCATTGTTCACATGGGGCAGTGAAGAGCATTTTGTGTGATATTCACTGGCGCAGGAACGGAGCAATATGGGGACGACCCGTTGCCGTGATGTTGGAACCGCGACTAACTAACTAACTAACTAATTCCTCTACAAGTATATATCTACGCACACCATTCCTCTACAAGTATATATCTATGTACACCATTAATCTACAAGTATATATCTACGCACACCATTCCTCTACAAGTATATATCTATGTACACCATTCATCTACAAGTATATATCTATGTACATCATTCCTCTACAAGTATATATCTATGTTCACCATTCATCTACAAGTATATATCTACGTACATCATTCCTCTACAAGTATATACCTACGTACATCTACAGCCTTGCTGTCCTAGTTATTTCCTGTGATCTCATCTATATGTATAGTGTATTTTAAAGAGTGTTACCAGTCTTGAATTTGTGAGTTTTCGGTTATATTAATAGCTTGAAACTTCTGAAGAAGATGAATAGTGCCATTTCTGTGTTTGTTGAGGAGGCCCCTCGTTCACTCGATGTGTCTCTCGTGTCTGGCCATGCCAATGCCCCCTGCCGAGTATGAATGTATAAGAGTGACAACTTTTAATGTAGCCAAAATATTTGATTTGCCTCTTGGTATAAGCAGTCTCTTTCGAGACAATCTTCTCTGTGACAACGGGAGTATCTGCTGCCAGCAGTATTTGCTATGAAACTACCTTTACCTTTTATGTAATGTGATAACAGAAAAAAAGAAGCCCGATGAGCGATGAACATATACCTCTTCAGTTTTAATCATCGTCATGTGCCATGCCAATCAGTGGTAATTTTTTTGCATCTCTGGATCACTAGTGTCGTGGACTAGCTCTGTGTTCTTGTCTTGACAATACAACATGGTCAACCCATCAAGATTTTGACTTCTCTCTTCAGTCACACGCAGACTACCCCAGATGAAGCGTCAGCAGTCTAGTTAAAGGAGTCCCGGTTGTAGCGGTGAAGATTGGAATGAAGCTACCATGCATATGACACGACTTGCTGGTGCTGCTGTTGCTTGTGTGGCTATGAGAGGATAGTTGATTTCTAAGATGGTCATAAGTAATTGTATATGATACTGTCAAGCTTTCATATGCGGTGTCTGCGAAGAATAATTGGTATTAAGTGGCAAGACAAAATCACAAATACTGAAGTATTGGAAAGATCAGGTTGTGTGACGGTGTGTTCCATGCTCAGTCTACGTAGACTTAGATGGATATCAATTTGGGAACCAGTTGAGGCCACTGAAGCAGTTACATAAATAAACACACGTAGTATTTTTTTGGCGCTCACAGAAGGAGAAGAAAGAAGTAGTGACTAGAGGACGCACTAGACAACATAAAATTTGAAAGCTATAATTACCGACGGGATTCGAACCTCGGCGGGACCTCGAAATTGGAGGTGACAGGTTCGAATCCCGGTCGGTAACTATAGCTTTCAAATTTTATGTTGTCTAGTGCGTCCTCTAGTCACTACTTCTTTCTTCTACTTCTGTGAGAGCCAAAAAAATACTACGTGTGTTTATTTATGTAACTTACATGGATAGGACACCTTAGGAGGATGGATGATGATAGAATACCAAAGGACATCTTTTTGGTGAATTACAGATGGGTAAGAGATCTCAGGGTCGGCCTCTACTACGATACAAAGATGTGTGTAAGCGGGACATGATTGATACAGGAATTGATAATGCACATTGGGAGCAAATCGCCGCTGAACGTGTTGCACGGAGGGCAAATATCAGACATGGAATAAAGACAAAGGAGAAAATTATTGCAGATAAGTCACACACAGGGCGTGTGAGACGTAAGATGGTGCATGATGGTGAAAATGAGCACGTGTTCACATGCATCCACTGTGGACGAACATTTTCAGCGCGAATTGGTCTTAACGGTCACATTCGCTACCGCCATGGGTTGTAGTTATTATGCCGTTTTGAAACACAATGTAACAAACTATCGTTTGTCAAGACGGCAAGCTGCCAATGTATGATACTGTGTGGTTGCCTTGAATATTTGTAAGAGAATTAATATGCATGCTCTAAGCTCTCGTCTGCGTAACCCCGTTTATCCCGTTAGAAACATAACAGGGGATGATTTGGCAGCAGACCGCCTTGTGTTAGTTTTCAGACAATGGTATGATTGCCGGTCGTTTAGAAAGCAATGGAAAAATACTGAACGTAAATTTGCCAAGAAATTACAAACAGCCAAAAATGCTATGGTTGACTGCGACGTTCTGTAAATGATATGTAACTTTAATTTAAACGGTTAATAAGTTTGTGATACATTAAAACATAACGATAGATTGTATAAATAATGCTTCAACTGCTATCCCCATTGTTGCTGGTATAGTGAAATTATAACATGTTTCTAATTACTTAGTTACATTGCTACATAATTTAAGCCGTTATTGAAGTAATGCATTTATAAAGTGGACACAATTACGACATGTGTAAGTAGGACAAAAGATACAAGCAGTCATATTCTGACTTGTGTGCCTTTAGCGCTTCCATCTGTTATGATTGTTATTGAAGTTAGTCAGTTAGTCGCAGTTCCAACTTCACAGCAACGGGTCGTCCCCATTATGCTCCGTTCCTGTGCCAGTGAATATCACACAAAACGCTCCCCACTGCTCAATGTGAAAAGTGGAAAAGACAGGAGTCTCGACAAACAACAGCCCGCACAGATACACTGTGCATAATGCTGCCGCCAGAATGTCAACACACCAGTCCCTCACGAAACACCCTGTTCTTCTCTGATGGAATCGGCACTCATTTTCCTATCTGAATGTTTCCTAGATGTTCACCCACACAGTCCACGAAAATACAGTTCATTGCTGATGGCAGTGGCAGTCAATCAGAAGCCCAGTAGCCACGCATTTCTGCATAAGGCGAAAACCGGTCAACTCTGGGACATAGCCACCTGCCATCACTCAGAACATGCAGTCACGTTCCAAAAAACCTCAGGCAGATTCAAAAGCATTTCACACGAAACTCACAGCTCACAGTGTCGCGCCACGCACTCACTCAGTAGCAGGGTGACGGAACCATCAAGCCTCCTTAGTCGCCTCTTACGACATGCGTGGTAGGCTACAGTGTGGCTATTCTTTGCTTCCCTTATGGGCCCCGGCAACACACGGGAGTGTTATTGAAGTTATAAACTGCCATATCATTCAGATATGTTTCCTCCGAAGTCGGAGAGTGTCTGCCTGTACGGCGAGGAACCACCATTCTGCACACCAATAAGCCAGACATGGGACAACGGATACTCACGCAAACCTCAGGTCCTGTACGACATCAAACTGATGTTGGACAGCAGGATGCCTTCATCCGACATACAGGACTTCGCGTTGGAGCTCAAGCCAACGAACAGAAGCAAGCAAGCAAGCAAGCATTCAGATATGCCATTTTCGCTCTTGAGTTTTACAAGAATTCCTCGAGTGTTACGTCATCGTTGTTATTAATTAATATACCCTAGATATTAATTATTTTAGCTGAGAGCAGAGGGGCAAGGAAACTCCACAAGAATATTATTATTATTCGAGGAAATCTTTTTCCTTGTTCACCTTGAGGACTTCCTTGGCTCTCCTGGACTCTATTTTTGGACTCAAGCAATTGAGCCATTAAATTCTATTAAAATTATAACGGGCAGGATCACACTGGGAGAGAGGAATTCTAGCTTTCCTCTATCTCTTTGAGATGTTACCAAAACATCCGACATTGGTTTTGCTAGGATTCCTTGTTAGTGCGATGCTTGGACAATTGGTCGTATATTGACGTATGTTCTTTTAGGCTTGATCCAGGGGTGAAAGACAACGAACGAGCCGATAGGCTCACAAACCAGGCTATGATAGAGATGGGAAGAGCAATGAATGGGCCAGAGATCATCAGTACTTTGAGACGCTTGACAATTAGTTGACTTTATGGAAAACTGGAAATCTGTTTGCTTGTCCAGAATGAGGGAGATAGAAATGAAGCGGAGAGCCACCGGTCATGAACATGTTGTCAAGAATACAGAACATTTGATTAACCAACACGGAACGGGTGTGATCAGTCGATACACGCTGGTGGAGATCGTAAGGAGGTGATCGGAGCACCTGTGGATCTTATCGGAGTATGATGACGATGATCTTTACTAATCAGTAATCATCAGTTCGAATGTCTGTTCCTCTGGCTGCTGAGGATGGGGAAGGAGCGCTAATGGGAATGCCCCGAATGCTGTGATGTCGGTTCCTAAATCAATCAATCAATCAATCAATCAATTTACTTTATCTTGTGTGAATTTTGCAGTATGTACCTGACGAGATGCAGGAAATATGCCAGGCAATAAATCGTGCAATCTATTGTTTGTGTCTTCGTTATTGAAATTCGCGGGAAGTCAACATTTTAGTCCAATTAACTGGAGTCGAGGTTGAACCGGGTACCTTGCCATCTTCACACCGGAAGGTTAAGAGTGATAGCGCTTATCTATTCCGCCATGCTGACCGCCAGTGTCCTTTATATATGAAGTGTTCTTTTCTTTCTACTGAACTTCCTCTTGTATCATCTTTTCTGTAGAATTTCCTCTTGTATCATCTTTCCTACTGAACATCCTCTTGTATCATCTTTTCTTTAGAACCTCTACTAGTATCATCTTTTCTGTAGAATCTCCTTTTGTATCATCTTTTCTGTAGACCTTCCTCTTGTATAATATTTTCTATAGAATATCCTCTTGTATAATCTTTTCTGTAGAATCTCCTCTTGTAACATCTTTTATGTAGAATGTTCTCTTGTATCATCTGTTCTGTAGAGCCTCCTGTTGCATTATCGTTTCTTTAGAACCTCCTATTGTATCATCTTTTCTTCAGAGCCTCCACTTGTATCATCGTTTCTATAGAACCTCCTCTTGTATCATCGTTTCTATAGAACCTCCTCTTGTATCATATTTTCTTTGGAACCTTCTCTTGTATCATCTTTTCTTTAGAGCCTCCTCTTGTATCATCTTTTCTTTAGAACATCCTCTTGTATCATCTTTTCTTCTGAACCTCCTCCTGTATCATCTTTTCTTTACAACCTCCTCTTGTATCATCTTTTCTTTAGAACCTACTCTTGTATCATCGTTTCAATAGAACCACAACTTGTATCATCTTTTCTTCTGAACCTCCTCTTATATCATCGTTTCTTTACAACCTCCTCATGTATCATCTTTTCTTCTGAACCCCCTCTTGTATCATCTTTTCTTCTGAACCTCCTTTTGTATAATATTTTCATCTGCAATTCTCTTGTATCATCTTTTCTTCTAAACCTCCTCTTTTATCATCTTTTCTTCTGAGCCTCCTCTTGTATCATCTTTTCTTCTAATCCTCCTCTTGTATCATCTTTTCTATCAAATACATTTCCCCCGATCTTCCAAAAGACCATATGTAAAAAGCCTCACGTGTGTGCCGCATCTTGCAGTCCCTGTTCCCTTTCTATAGAGTGGTCTTTTACAGATGTAACATTTGGTGAGCCTCACTTTCAATGTTTGGTCCGGTTATTTGGAGAGAAGTGCAAGTTTCATGTTGTATTTACACTGTGCAATTTCCTTTCTCTTCGTGAATCGGCAAATAGTACAAAGAAGGATTGTTTTATTCCATCAAAGAAAACCTAATTATAATGTTACTGAAGCTTTAATTTGTGTTTCCTGACACGGATAATTAAAATAACTATTTGATCCGTGATTTATGACGAGTATCCACGTGATATAATTGAGCTAGCCACGGTCATGACATAAACACTGTTGTTTAATTAATTTGCAAACTAGACTGAACAAGTTGCAGAAACAAACTTGTGACGAAATAACGGGATAATTATAGACGACGTGATACCTCTTTGACTTCGCTGTACATTGATTTACTAATTAAACACACTAGACAAATATTCTTTGAGCAACGGCTGCCAAGAAAACTTATAGGTTCAGCCTTAATGATACAAGAACTACTGCTACTAATATTACTACTACTACTACTACTACTACTACTACTACTACTACTACTACTACTACTACTACTACTACTACTACTACTACTACTACTACTACTACTACTACTACTACTACTACTACTACTACTACTACTACTACTGCTGCTGCTACTGCTGCTGCTGCTACTACTACTACTACTGCTGCTGCTGCTACTATTGCTGCTACTACTGCTACTACTACTTCTACTACTACTACTACTACTACTACTACTACTACTACTACTACTACTACTACTACTACTACTACTACTACTACTACTACTACGGCTGCTACTACTGCTGCTGCTGCTGCTACTACTACTACTTCTACTACTACTATTACTACCAATACTACCACTACCACAGCCACCACCACCACCACTACTACTACCACTACTACTACTACTACTACTACTACTACTACTACTACTACTACTACTACTACTACTACTACTACTACTACTACTACTACTACTACTACTACTACTACTACTACTACTACTAATACTACTACTACTGCTACTACTACGTTAGTCGCATGTGCTTTACAGAAGGTTGCAATCAACCACTTCATTTTTGGTTTGTTTCTGATTTACTAAGCTTTTTTACTTCCGTAATTTGTCATTGCTTTCTGAACGGCCGACGCCTCATACCATGAAAACCAACGCAGAACTGTCTGTCTGCACATGGCCCGCTGCTGACTTTGAGCCCTCGACTCTGTATGTCGGACAATTATGAATCAGCGCGTTTCACTATACGCTAAACCACGGCCCCGCATTACTACTAATAGTTACAGTTATTTGCATATCCGTTACAGGACGTCCCTGTCAACACCGGCAGTTTTGTTTTCTTTTGCTGTTGTGATCTATTGGCAAGTTTACCGTTCAGTGGTTTGCCATTGCTTTCTAAACGACCGGCACCAATACTATTTTGTCAGAAACCAACGCAAGAGGGTTTGCTGCCAAATCGCCCGCAGCTGTGTTTCGAACGCGGGTATGCAGGATTACGAACTGCGCCCCTAATCCCTTCGATACGGAGCCGGCACTACTAATACTAATGACATGAATAAGTGATTAAAATGAAGTCATAAACAAAGTTTGAGCGTTGTAATGAGGTCATCCTGTTCCTTCTTCCAGGCATGCATTCAGAACTCCAAGTTTATACAAGCGGAAGTTAGTTTCAAGATTAAACAGCAGTAGGCGAAGTTGTCTCACGGCAGGCACTGTCGATGGGGTGTGAACTGGTACGTCTTCACATGTTCTAGGCTACGGCATAATAAGTTCGGGCATCTGGTTCTCATATTCGTCGACTTTACTTTCCAGACAATTCCTATAAAATAATGAACATTGTCTTGTAGTGCCAATATGTACTAGGAGTGTCTGGCATTCATTTGTGTGAAGATTTTATACTACTCATTTATATATGATTTTATGCACTAATTTGTATAGGATTTTATGGCACTCATTTGTATAGGACTTTATAGTACTCATTTGTATTGGATTTTATGGCAGTCATTTGTATAGTACTGCATGATACTCATCTTTATAAAGGATTGTATGCGCTCATTCATCTGTATAGGATTGTATGAACTCATTTATCTGTATAGGATTGTATGGCATTCATCTGTACAGGATTGTACGCACTCATTATTCTGTATAGGATCTTATGCACTAATTCATCTGTATAGGATTGTATGGTACTCATCTGTATAGGATTGTATGGTACTCATCTGTATAGGATTGTATGGTACTCATCATTTATAGGATTGTATGCACTCATTATTCTGTATAGGATCTTATGCATTAATTCATCTGTATAGGATTGTATGGCACTCATTTGTATAGGATTGTATAGCAGACATTTGTATAGGATTGCATTGTACTCATCTGTATAGGATTGTATGCACCCATCTGTATAGAATAGTTTACGCTCATTCATCTGTATAGGATTGAATGGCACTCATTTGTATAAGATTGTATGGTACTCATCTGCATATGACTGTATGCACTCATTCATCTGTATAGGATTGTATGCGCTCATACATCTGTATAGAACTGTAGAGCAGAATTGTATAGTACTAATCAGTACAGGATTGTATGGTACTCAAGTGTCTAGAATTGTCCGTTACCATTATCAGACTACAATGGCAGCCATTTTAGTGTCAGATTTAGGATGAGCCATAAGCAGTACAGTAAGCCACAAAATTAAAGTCCCTTATATACGCCTTGGTGTTATTTGGTATATGGCGCTGACTCCCATATTTTGTTAGAAATATAAACAACCGAGAAGGATGTGATCAATATCACACGGGCCGTGTTTATCTCCCAAGACATTTTCCGTTGCAGATTTATTCAGTCGGGTAAACCCCCATTATGTCAGAAATGGACATGACAGTCTCTGTACATATACCGTGTTGACATATAGTATATACCTTGCTGACATATGAATTGTTGACATATATCTTTTTGACATATATCTTGTTGACATATACCGTGTTGACATATACCTCGTTGACATATACCTCGTTGACATATATCTCGCTGACAAATACCTCGTTGACATATACCTCGTTGACATATACCTCATTGACAAATATCTCGTTGACATATATCTCGTAGACATATACACATCGTTGACATATATCTCGTTGACATATATCTTGTTGACATATATCTCGTAGACATATATCTCGTTGACATATACCTCGTTGACATATATCTCGTTGACATATATCTCGTTGACATATACCTCGTTGACACTTATCTCGTTGACATATACCGCGTTGACATATACCGAGTTGACATATACCGCGTTGACATATGTCTCGTTGACACATATCTCGTTGAAATATATCTCGTTGACATATACCGCGTTGACATATACCGCGTTGACATATACCGCGTTGACATATACCGCGTTGACATATACCGCGTTGACATATGTCTCGTTGACATATATCTCGTTGACATATATCTCGGTGACATATACCTCGTTGACACTTATCTAATTGACATATATTTCGTTGACATATATCTCGTTGACATATACCGCGTTGACATATACCGCGTTGACATATACCGCGTTGACATATACCGCGTTGACATATACCACGTTGACATTTACCGCGTTGACATATGTCTCATTGACATATATCTCGTTGACATATATCTCGTTGACATATATCTCGTTGACATATACCTCGTTGACACTTATCTCATTGACATATACCACGTTGACATATACCGCGTTGACATATACCGCGTTGACATATACCGCGTTGACATATACCGCGTTGACATATACCGCGTTGACATATGTCTCGTTGACATATATATCGTTGACATATATCTCGTTGACATATACCGCGTTGACATATACCGCGTTGACATATACCGAGTTGTCATATACCGCGTTGACAAATGTCTCGTTGACACATATCTCGTTGAAATATATCTCGTTGACATATACCGCGTTGACATATACCGCGTTGACATTTACCGCGTTGACATATGTCTCGTTGACACATATCTCGTTGACATATATCTCGTTGACATATACCGCGTTGACATATACCGCGTTGACATATACCGAGTTGACATATACCGCGTTGACATTTACCACGTTGACATTTACCACGTTGACATATGTCTCGTTGACACATATCTCGTTGAAATATATCTCGTTGACATATACCGCGTTGACATTTACCACGTTGACATTTACCGCGTTGACTTATGTCTCGTTGATATATGTCACGTTGACATATATCTCGTTGACATATATCTCGTTGACATATATCGCGTTGACATATACCTCGTTGACATATACCGCGTTGACATATGTCTCGTTGACATATATCTCGTTGACATATACCTTGCTGACACATCCCTCGTTGACATATATCTCGTTGACATATACCTTGCTGACACATCCCTCGTTGACATATACCTTATTGACATATATCGCGTTGACATATACCTTATTGACATATACCGCGTTGACATATATCTCGTTGACATATATCTCGTTGACATATACCGAGTTGACATATACCTCGTTGACATATATCTCGTTGACATATACCTTGCTGACACATCCCTCGTTGACATATACCTTATTGACATATACCGCGTTGACATATACCTTATTGACGTATACCGCGTTATGTCAGGTCTTAGTCAGATATGACTGAGCTACCGTATAACAGTAGACGGTACTATCTGCTTTCTGTTAGCGCCGAATGTTGGGCGGCGCTTACCAAACCCGACATCCCACATTGTGCCAACGGCTTCGGGTGGAAGCGCGCAATTGGGAGTGTACAAGCCTTACCTGGTGCGAGGAAATGCAACCTAAAGACAAAATGTCATGACAGGGCAGACCAGGCCCTAAGCCTTGGTTGGCGGCTGGTCTAGGATCGAAGCTCCGACAGGCGGACAGTTAGAGCATTGCTTTGCTGATCCGGCAGCTTCTGTAGCTTGTCTTGTTCCAGATGTAGAGGTGTTACCTTTCCTCTGGAGTGAACTAGGCAGGCCGAGAGAGGGATCATGCTGCATGGGCAACACATGATCTCTATTATTTTAGCCCAGGCTTTGTGCTATAGGAGAGGCAATAACTCCATCCCTGGTCTTAATTGGTCTCGGAATCAAAGCGAGAGGCAACTGTTACGGGTTATAAGTCCCTGTCATTTGGCGTAGACATGGGGCGCCACGTGTTGCCTCTGACGGTGGGATGACACCTACAGGTGTCACTGATCAGCTACCGCCCGCCTCAAGCTGGGCAGCCCCCGGTCAATTGGGTGCTGATCCGCCACAGCCTGCCTGCTTCAATGGGTGCTTGGGGCTAGGACACAATCTGAATCGCAGGCTGTAAAACCACTGCACCAGGTACTAATAAAAGAAAAATAGAAACCTCAAGCTACGGCTTGCAACCTGGAACGTGAGAACCATGTGTCCAGGATTTTCCACTGACTTGACCAATATTGAGGATGTGAGAAAAACGGCTGTGATTGATGCGGAACTCAATCGTCTTAACATTGATATTGCTGGCCTGCAGGAGACTCGCCTCGCTGAGGAAGGGTCACTCAGAGAAAACAATTACACATTTTTTTGGAAGGGTAGAGGGCAGGCAGAAAAAAAGGCAACACGGTGGGGGGCTTTGCAGTGAAGAATTCGCTACTGGGAATGATTGAAAGTCCAGCAGGAGGAAATGATAGATTATTATCCCTGCGCTTGGCAACCTCTTGTGGTTTTGTCACCATTATTACTGCATATGCACCGACACTCGATTCCTCTGATGATGTGAAGGATTCGTTCCATGAGGAGTTAGACTCCGTGATCAAGGCAGTTCCATAATCTGACTACATTTATATGCTCGGTGATTTCAATGCTCGTGTGGGCAAGGACTCGAGTTCATGGCCAGTGTGCCTTGGAAAATACAACATCGGTCGCATGAATGAAAATGGGCAAAGGCTGCTGGAGCATTGCACCAGAAAAGACCTATGTATTACAAACTCCTTTTTTAAAACAAAAGAGCTGCCTAAGGTCACATGGAAACATCCAAGATCTGGCCATTGGCACCAGCTGGATTTCATCATCACACGGAGACAACATCTGAACCATATATCATTGACTCGAAGTTACCACAGTGCTGACTGCGATACGGATCATTCTTTGGTTGTTGCAAGGGTTAGACTGAGACCAAAGAGAATCTACACAGCTAAACACAAATCTAGCCCCAGGATTAAAATTATCAACACTCACGATCCTGAAAAGTGCTTTCAGTTTCAACAGCAACTCGAAGACGCTTTCACTGATACACCAGAAAATTGTACAGTAAATGAAAAGTGGGGTAAACTTAAGGAAACTCTTTATAAAACTACCCTAGGGGTTTACGGTACTGTGGATCATAAGAGGCAGGACTGGTTGTCATAATCCCCAATAGTTGTGCCGCGGCGTCGTTACGAGCGCCAGGCAAATACCAGTTACCTATCCACAGGTTCACTGGTGAGTTAGAGTAACCGCCAGCGGTCAAGCAAGTACAAGCGTGACGCATGCAGTTCCCGCTGGACTCGATCCCACAGGGCAAGTGCTCACAGCGAGAAACGGCAGACGAGGCTTGGGTATTCGGACTGGACAGACGTGGTTTGAGAGAGGCTTGTATTATTGCTGTGCCTGAATGTCGATTGCTAGTATCTCTTGTGAGAAGATGGAAGACTGCGCGGCTGCGGTTTGAGTCTGTGAGTGTATTGATTCTTTGACTGTGTGTATTATTGTATTCACATTGTGCTGGCAACATGCCGAATTAGTTTGTGTTGCATGTGAAGTGTAAATAAAACGTTGAACTTAGTGTGACCGTGTGTCAAGTCAAATCATTCTGTGACTGTGTATGTTTCGCATATGTTAGGTAAAGCGAGTCAGATTCATCCTTAAATGTGAGAACCTGACATGTGTGAACGTGGATGGCTCGTCCTCAGTGGATTTGAACCGTAGAAGTTAATGTGTGATCGTGTGTAACGTGTCCACATAAATTTATGAACATGTCTACGTCCGTACTAAATTGGATCGTTTGATCTGTGTGTAATCGATGTATCATCATAGTTGTTGAACGTTTAAACATGGCTAACTTGTCTTCGTGAAAGTAGTTGTGTAGAGAAAAAGTGTGTGGAAGCAGAAAGTTCGGGAAAGAAAGAAACGTGTGAAGATTGTTGAACAGACAACATTACGACCAACAATAACACTCGACGCATACAAACCTAAATCAAAACTTAGTTGACAAGCATACACCTCACAAAAACACAGATTCTAAAATTTTTTCCTCCAAAAGTAAACAGGTTTTTGTGTGTCACCTGAAACTGTTACCCGTAGAGGTCATTTGTCCGAACAGTAACGACCCTACAGTCTCTGGTCCTGTTTTCACCATTCTCCAGTGTCTCCAGAGCACTTAAGTATTACCTTTTTCATATACTTTTGTATGCAAGTTTAGGCACGCGCTGTAATTTCAGAAATATTGTATAAATTGTTCAAATTACTAACACTTTATAACAAAATTGCGTGTGTGAGAATTCATTTTCATTGAAACATTCCATCATGTCGACTTTAAATGATTTCATTGAGATGGGTTTAAAGTTAAAGTTAACTGGTGATGAGTTGACAAAATGGAGTGAAACAAAATATTCAGAACACCTCCTAGCACAGGAAAAAGCTAGGGACCGCGATGAAAGGGCGGCTGAAAGGGCTGCAAAAACTAAGCAGGCAGAAATAGATGCTGAAGTGAAGAAAGCAGAAATCTTAGCTCAAAGTAAACGAGAAGAGCTCGAACTACAGCTGAAAATCAAACAGCTTGAAGCCGAAACAGCTGTAGACAAAGAGTCTCGTAAATCAGAAAGACTGGAAAAAGAAAACCAGTACAAAAAGTACCAAGGGATCGTGAGAAACTATACCTCGGGAGACTGCATAGCAGCCTTTACCCAGAACTTTGAAACGTTAATGGACCATTATCAGATCCCAGAAACTGAATGGAACATAATATACATGAAAAGTTTATCAGGGGAGCCTCTGAAAGTCATAGAGACCATCCCTAAAGATCTCAGAAAAGACTATCAGTACATAAAGTCAAAAATTATGTCACATTTCCTGTTAGATGAAGCAGGCTACAGAGAACAATTTAGTAAGATATCTCCAAAACCTACACAAACGTTCTCTGACTACATTTCTGTAGTACAGGATATTTTCAGCAAATGGCTGTCTGCGGCCAAGATTAACAATGACTTTAATAAACTAAAAGATCTCATCCTTAGAGATAAAATCATCTTATCTCTTCCACCTCCATTTTCCAAGTTTCTGCTAGAGTGTCAGTGTGAAAGTGTAGAACAGATAGAAAAACGAGGTTCTGGCTATTTTAAGCCAACAAGCATTGTTTTTCCAGTGGGTTGACTGACTTAAGTTTTGAAGCAGCTGCTACATATGACAAACCAAGATCAGAGCCCTACAATAGGCAAAGATCATTTAAGCCTAGTACTGAGAAATACGAGCAATGTAGATTTTGCCAAGTAGCACACAATCAGACAGAGATGTGTGATAAAAACCCATAATATCTAAAATACTTCCAAAACTACGTGAATAAGCAAGACAAAGAGCGAAGAAGCTATAAACGCCTAACCAAATGCTTCCTCTGTAAGGCGTATGGCCACTGGCGCCATTCTTGTTTAGGCAAACAGATGACCAAGAAGGCTAATGCAGCCATGTTCGATAGCTCTTCCTCAGATGAAGAACAAGTCGATGACCACCCTGTGAACTCAGCACAGACTATTGATATATTTAAGTTAGAAAAATGTACCACCTGTAATCAATTTCATGAAGATGGCCTTTTGACATGCGGCCACTCAATACCTATCACCAATGAAGAAGCTAACTTGGTGATAGACTCCAAGGCAAGATTAACATCCACCAGGGATATGTTAATGGCAAATCTGCTACAATCTTACGGGACAGCGGAAGCACTCTTATCGGTGTAAAAAGATGGTTCATATTGCCTACAGACTATACAGGCAAGCACATAACATGCAGAACTTTCTCGGGTAACATCGAGAAATATCCACTTGCATGGGCGTATATTGACACCCCGTTCATCACAGGAAAGGTCAAATGTGCAGCATTATCCAACCCATGTTGTGATATTATTGTAGGTAACCTACCTGAGGTGAATGATATGCCTCATAACACCATAACATCTAGTGCCAATTGTATTAATGATGATGTACCAGCATCTCCATCTAACTGCATTAGTGAGAGTGTGATATCATTGAATGAATGCACTGTAGCCAATTCTGTAATATCATCACATGAATCCATTGATGTAATTGATTCACCACCATGTCATGTTACCGATAATGTTAACGCAGTAACTAGATATGCTGCTAGAGTGCAAGATCAAATTGATCAAACTGAGGCACTACAAATGCTAAGCCCAGTGTTACTTCCTCCTAAAACCATGAGGGAGAACTTTATAAAAGCCCAAAAGGCTGATCCATCATTGTGTAAATATTTTAATCTTATAGGCCAAAAGCCAAGGTTAACCAAAAATGCAAGATGGCATTTTGCTCTGAAAGATTGCATCCTCACAAGGTACTATACCAGAGGCAACAACACCACGGAGCAAACGGTACTGCCAGTTGAATACCGTAAACAGGCCTTACATCTTGCACATGATATACCTTTCGCAGGGCATATGGCATATTCGAAGACCAGATCTAGATTGTTAACACAGTTTTATTGGCCTAAAATTCTGCAATGACACGAAACAATATTGCAGATCCTGTGACATCTGCCAAAAACTAGTGAAAAAGGGTAAACACCCACAGGCTGAATTACAGGTTACAGATTTAGCCAGTAGACCCTTTGAGAAGATCTCGGTTGACATTATAGGTCCTCTAAATCACGTTACATCTAGAGGAAATAAATACATAATTACAACAATTGATCTCTGTAGTCGGTGGCCAGAAGCTATTCCCCTCAAGAACATAACTGCCAAAGAGGTGATGGAAGTTTTCTTCCATATATTCTCAAGAGTAGGGTTCCCTGACACTATCCTCTCCGATCGTGGAAGTCAATTTATAGCGTCAGCAACGCAAGCTTTCACCAAAATGTTAGGTGTTAAGCAATGCTTTAACAGCCCATATCATCCTCACTCCACTGGGATTATAGAGAAAATTAACGGGGACTTAAAGCATATGCTGTCTAAAGTCACACAAGAACATCCTGAAGACTGGGATACCTATTTGCCTGCCATATTATTTGCTTATCGCGAAGTTCCTCATGCCAGCACCGGTTTCTCACCATTTGAACTCGCGTATGGTGCCAAACCACGCGGCCCATTATGTATATACAACTCCATGTTAACTGAAACTACACCTGTACATAAACCCATATCATCATACGAACATGTAACATCATTGCGTGAAAGAATAATGAGATCTTGTATCATAGCCAAGGAAGCACTTAAACAATCTGGTGCTATCTATAGACAATACGCAAACAGAGGAAACAGGACGATAACGCTGACACCTGGACAGGACGTTCTTCTTCTTCTACCGAGTGACCGACATTTACTGACAGACTCATGGCAAGGGCCATTCAAAGTACTAAGACAGATCTCGACGGTTGACTATGAAATTGCAGTCAAAGACAAACATAAAATATTCCACGTCAACATGCTAAAACCATACTACAACAGAGACGAAGACCAAGACGAGACAGCAGCCAGCACCACCATAGTTGACCATGAAGACGACGAGGAGACCGACGAAATACCAACACCAGCACTGGACACGACAAATTGTTTACAAGACATTAAAATAAACCCTCATCTGACGCAAGCAGAGACCGACAGTTGCAGACAATTAATACAAAACTACAATACCATCTTTTCTAACCAACCAGGACAAACAGACTTAGTACACCACCACATTACCTTGACATCCAACACACCAATAAAATGCAGACCATACTCCATTCCCATACATTACAAAGAAAAACTACATCAAGAAATTATAGACTTAGAAAAGAACCACATATCAGACGATCACAGTCACATTTTTGTTCTCCAATAGTCATAGTGCGCAAAAAGGACAACACAATAAGACTCTGTGTAGATTACAGAAGACTGAATAAGATCACACAGTTGGATTTAGAACCAATGACCAACTGTGAAGAACTACTGACTGAACTGACAGACTCTAGGTACTTTACGAAACTGGACATGACAAAAGGTTACTGGCAGATACCGGTAGACGAACAAAGCAGACATCTGACATGCCTTTGCCACACCTTGGGGACTGTACGAAATGGTGCAAACTTCCATTTGGGCTTGTCAATGCCCCAGCAACATTCGTACGCATGACCAGACTATTACTGACAGACATAACGAATATCATCTCGTACATGGACGACATTTGTGTACACACAAAGACAATGACAGACCATATAACGACATTACAGCAGACGTTTGACCGGATCAGACAGCACGGACTGACAGTTAAACCTGCCAAAGTTGACATAGTCTACCAATAAATCTCATTTTTGGGCTATAAAATCTCTAACGCTTTGTCACGACTGACGACAACATCGTGTCAAAAATTCTAAAACTATCACTTCCGACTACAAAGAAACAAGTCAAAAGTGTGTTAGGACTACTAAATTACTACAGACAGTTCATACCAGATTTTGCTGAACTGACTGAAAGTTTTACTAACATACTAAAAAAAGAACATCCAAATAAGATTGTGAACAGCGAATGCCTAAAACCTGCATTCGATATTTTTCCGAGAATAGTTCAAAGAATCCCATTCTCAAATTGCCAAATTTGCATATTCCTTTCAGATTGCGCACAGATGCGAGCTCCGTGGCGATTGCGGCTGTACTTTTACAGGAAAGTGACGGTATTTTGCATCCTATATATTACCTAAGCCGTAAACTCAAACCGAGGGAACGAACTTGGTCCACACCTCAAAAAGAAGCTCTCGCTCTTGTGTATTGCTATCACAAAATTGTCCAGATTCCTCCTTGGGAGGCATTTTATAGTGGAAACCGACAATAGTCCACTGACGATTATTGCAATCAGGTGCGCCGACTAACCACATGATAGCTCGATGGTCTCTTTTGCTCCAAGACTACAGCTTTGAAGTGAGACACATCCCCGGCAAGCTTAATACACTAGCCGATCTTTTGTCCCGTTGTCCCGATGATACCCAGTAGCCACTTATGTCTGAGTGCAGTGTGTCAGAACACTCAGACCATCACAGCCAGTAATGAAGTTTTTTTTCCAGAGAAGCTGTGAATTATGTGATAGGGACCAGATCCCATTGTAAATAGTGCTAGTATCTTATAAATATTGTGATAATTGTGTTGTATAAGTGCGTAGTATGTGGTAGAAAGTGAACAGTATTAATTGTAAATATTACGAACAAAGAACAGTGCCACATGCGTTCATAACTTACCTCAAGTGAACAATTTAAGTTATCCGTGGTACCTGTAAACCGGACTTATCCAGTGACATTTTAATCCGTAGAAACGAACGAGTGATTGAAACAAACTGTGACAGTTAAACCACTGTAGAACATTGTAATCCAGAAGTTTCCAACGAAACATCGAACACACCAGCTAGTTATAACAACTTGACATTCCGAGTATTGTTACATCCTTGCGGAACAAGTGTGTGAAGAACTTTCGTTTACATCAGCTGTGCGTGTGTACTTCCGGAAAGTTATAAATTTATACAAAAGTGTAGCAGACTATGAACAAAAACCCAAAAATTAATGACGCATGTAAAATATTTGTGAAACACGAATTTAAAATACGCGAATTGTGTATTATGATTTTTGTAGTAGTGTAATCTGAGAATCATATCTTGATCAACTTGTTCACAGTAGCGACATTTATTTCGCTATTGTAAAGAAGCATCAAGCTATGACGCTGAGAAATATATTAATAAATGTAATTTATTGTATTTAATATATGTTTAGATTATTTCCCTTTTATTTAATTGTTGTCACATATTACACCGAAGGGCAGTAAATCGAAATAGGTGGTAATGTGTAAGGTATAAAAATAGCCTTTGTGTTGCCAGGTTGTCAACACTCCAAGATGACATCAGCTGGGCATGGAAGAGATTGCCGAAGTTGTAGACCAACATGAGGTGTCCCTGCCAAATTTGGGTAGGACTCTAAGGTTGAAGTCGTCTCATATTGGGACTTCTTACAGTCTAACCTGACGTTTTCGGACGTATTTGAATTTTTTTTAGATTTTGGTTGCGAGGTAGTTGCATGTAATGCTGGTGCTACCGGTCTGACTGGGTCATAATTGCAACGGACGTGATTATCCATCGAGAGGATTGTACTTGGGAGGTGTTACCTTTTGACACCACATGAGTTAATATATATATAACTTGCAATACCTACGTATTTCAATTAAACCTATGCCAATGCATATGACAACTAATGGGAAGATTCTGACTGGGTTAAAATATTAACCCTAAATTTACAAAGAGCTCACATGAAAGGTGATACCTTTCATGAATGGGAGGCGGGGAGAGTGTCATAATCCCCAATAGTTGTGCCGCGGCGTCGTTACGAGCGCCAGGCAAATACCAGTTACCTATCCACAGGTTCGCTGGTGAGTTAGAGTAACCGCCAGCGGTCAAGCAAGTACAAGCGTGACGCATGCAGTTCCCGCTGGACTCGATCCCACAGGGCAAGTGCTCAGAGCGAGAAACGGCAGACGAGGCTTGGGTATTCGGACTGGACAGACGTGGTTTGAGAGAGGCTTGTATTATTGCTGTGCCTGAATGTCGATTGCTAGTATCTCTTGTGAGAAGATGGAAGACTGCGCGGCTGTGGTTTGAGTCTGTGAGTGTATTGATTCATTGACTGTGTGTATTATTGTATTCACATTGTGCTGGCAACATGCCGAATTAGATTGTGTTGCATGTGAAGTGTAAATAAAACGTTGAACTTAGTGTTACCGTATGTCAAGTCAAATCATTCTGTGACTGTGTATGTCTCGCATATGTTAGGTAAAGCGAGCCAGATTCATCCTTAAATGTGAGAACCTGACATGGTTTGCGGCAAACAGCCAGACTCTGCAACCCTTGATTGATAAGGACAAAATAGTTCTCTTAAGAAACAAGGAAAGACCAATGCGTAACACTCTGAGCGAGCTAAGGCAAGCTAGGAAGGATGTGCAAAAGGCTGCCAGGCAGTGTGTAAATGATTATTGGATCAAGTTATGTGAGTCCATTCAAATTGCAAGTGATAAGGGAAACCCCAGAAGCATGTATGAAGGAATAAAGAAAGCCTGTGGTCCAATGATCAAAAGAAGTGCACCACTGAAAACCTTGACTGGAGAAATCATAACTGATAAGAAACAGCAGATGGACAGATGGGTAGAGACTATTTGGAGCTTTACACAAGTAAGACCAAACTAGCGGATGATGCCCTGAACGCCATAGAGGTTTTACCAACCCTTGACCACCTGGACACACTTCACACAATAACAGAAGTTAAGTGTGCTATAAATGAACTTGCATCTGGCAAGGCTCCAGGTAAGGATGGGAGTCCAATAGAGGTTATCAGGAGTGGGCAAGACACACTCACTCTACAGATCCACCAGCTAATAGAGCTATGCTGGCGAGAAGGACAAGTCCCACAGGATTTCAAAGATTCAAGCATCATAACACTGTACAAGAACAAGGGCGATCGGAGCGACTGCAACAACTATAGGGGTATCTCACTTCTGTGTATTGTTGGAAAAGTATTTGCCAGAATTGTTCTGCGCAGACTTCAAGTCCTAGGAGATCAAGTCTACCCCGAATCACAGTGTGGCTTTCGACAGAACCGATCTACCATTGATATGATTTTCTCATTGCGACAAATGCAAGAGAAATGCCGTGAACAGAATCAACCTCACATATCAACCAATCATAGACCTCACAAAGGCATTCGATTTGGTCAGTCGAGAGGGTCTGTTCAAGGCACTAAAGAAGATTGGCTGCCCACCAACTCTTCTGTCCATTGTGGAATCGTTCCACACAGGTATGAAGGGTATAAAAAAGTTTGATGGTGCAATTTCTGAAGAGTTTGAAATCAAGAATGGAGTTAAGCAAGGTTGTGTACTAGCTCCCACCCTCTTTGGAATATACTTTTCACTTCTACTGAAATATGCCTTTCATGATCAGGATGGTGGTATATACATTCACTCACGCTCAGATGGTGGCCTCTACAATACTCAGAGATTGAAGGCCAAGACCAAAATTAGGAGGGTACTGATCAGAGAACTGCTTTTTGCAGATAATGCTGCAGTTACGACCTACTCTGAGGAAGAATTGCGATGTCTACTATCTGCATTCTCAATTGCTTGTTCTGAGTTTGGTTTAACAATTAGCAAAAAGAAGATACAGATTATGTCACAAGGTGTTCATGGGGTACCATCAATCTTTATTGACGACGCCGAACTAGAAATGGTAGACCATTTTACATATCTAGGATCAGTGGTAAATAGCAAATTATCCCTAGATCAGGAAATCAACATCCGGATTGGTAAGGCAGCAACAACAATGAACAGGTTAAGAAAAAGATTCTGGGAGAACAGGAAGCTCACTGCCAAAACAAAAGTCCTTGTCTATCAAGCCTGTGTCGTTAGTTCTCTTCTTTATGGCAGTGAAACCTGGACAACTTACTCACACCAAGAGAAACGTTTAAACAGCTTTCATATGCGGTGTCTGCGAAGAATTCTTGGTATTAAGTGGCAAGACAAAATTACAAATACTGAAGTATTGGCAAGATCAGGTTGTGTGACGGTTTATTCCATGCTCAGTCTTCGTAGACTTAGATGGATAGGACATCTTAGGAGGATGGATGATGGTAGAATACCAAAGGACATCTTTTTTGGTGAATTACAGATGGGTAAGAGATCTCAGGGTCGGCATCTACTACGATACAAAGATGTGTGTAAGTGGGACATGACTGATACAGGCATTGATAACGCACATTGGGAGCAAGTCGCCACTGAACGTGTTGCATGGAGGGCAAACATCAGAAATGGAATAAAGACAAAGGAGAAAATTATTGCACATAAGTCACACACCGAGCGTGTGAGACGTAAGATGATGCAAGGTGGTGGAAATGACCACGTGTTCACATGCACCCACTATGAATGAACATTTACAGCGCGAATTGGCCTTATCAGTCACATTCGCTACCGCCTTAGGTAAAAGTTATTATGCCTTTTTAAAGCACGAACTATCGTCTATGGAGGTGATGGCAGTTACACAGGCTTTCATATGGCTGGAATCACAGCATTTTACCAACGTGTGTGTACTAAGTGATTCAATGAGCATGATTCAGAAGGTCGAAGCTGGATCTGTACGTAGGCAGTGGACTGAATCGCTGCGGAAGTCTGTTGTCCGTAAAGTCACCTTCATCTTCGTCCCGGGACATGCGGAAGTCGAGGGAAATGAACGAGCTGACAAACTGGCTGGCTCTGCACCCCCTGTAGATGGCCAGCCCATGGATCGTGCCGATGTTATTAACGTCCTTAAAGATATGGCGAGAACAGAGGACTTTGACGTCAGTGATTCTACATCGCTGTCCAGGATGAAAGACCTTGGAGTAAGAATCGGCACAGCCAGACGCGAGAGGTACATCGGGAAAACAAAACGCCTCGTCAACCAACACAGAACTGGCACTATTAGCCACCGGACGCTGATGCATATGCTGGGGGAGGATCTGAGCACCTATGGACATGTCCGGAGTGCAATGAAGATACCACAACTGATAACTGATAACTGAAACTATCGTCTGTTAAGACGGCAAATTGCCAGTGAATGAGTATACCGCGTTGACATATACCTTTGTGACATATACAGCGTTACCATATACCTTGTTGACATATACCTTGTTGACATATTCCGTGTTGACATAAACCGTGTTGACATATACCGTGTTGACATATACTGTGATGACATATACCTTTGTGACATATACAGCGTTACCATATACCTTGTTGACATATACCCTGTTGACATATACCCTGTTGACATATACCTTGTTGACATATACCTTGTTGACATATACCTCGTTTACATATACCTTGTTGACATATACCTTGTTGACATATACCTGAATGACATATACCTCGTTGACATATACATTGTTGACATATACCTTGTTGATATATACCTTGTTGACATATACCTTGTTGACATATACCTGGTTGACATATACCTCGTTGACATATACCTTGTTGACATATACCTTGTTGACATATACCTCGTTGACATATACCTTGTTGACATATACCTTGTTGATATATACCTTGTTGACATATACCTTGTTGATATATACCTTGTTGACATATACCTCGTTGACATATACCTGGATGACATATACCTCGTTGACATATACCTTGTTGACATATACCTTGTTGACATATACCCTGTTGACGTATACCTTGTTGACATATACCTGAATGACATATACCTCGTTGGCATATACCTTGGTGACATATACCTGGATGACATATACCTGGATGACATATACCTGGTTGACATATACCTTGTTGACATATACCTTGTTGACATTTACCTTGTTGGCATATACCTCTTCTACATATACCTTGTTGACATATACTTGGATGACATATACCTGGATGACATATACCTTGTTGACATATACCTGGATGACATATACCTTGTTGACATATACCTGGATGACATATACCTTGTTGACATATTCCTGGATGACATATACCTTGTTGACATATACAGCGTTACCATATACCTTGGTTACATATACCGTGTTGACATATACCTGGATGACATATACCTTGTTGACATATACTTTGTTGACATATACCTTGCTGACATATATGACACTATGTGATGTATATGTCGGTTGACAGGATTCATGACACTATTTCATTATCTGTGCTATGTACGCGACGAGATGCAGCGATATATGTGTCCATACATTACGTGCATCCTCATTATTCTAACATCACTACATTTTTTCTCATATATTGGTGTCTTCTCGCAGATGGATTTGTGCTTCTTTATTAATCCTGGCATACCTGTCAAGAGAAGGCTGAACAATCAGTTTGCTGATCAAGACAACTCAATCTTACTAAGGATTACACCTACATTTGTGGTTCTACAGCGTAATAATTATGGCTTTGTGTTGATTTCAGTGGTATGAGGCGTCAATAGTAAGACAATAATGAGAAACTACTTTACTACCATTGCTTAGTAAATCATACACAGCTGGGATTGATTGCTACGTCAAGTACAGGACATAAATATAACTTTGAAACGCTAAGTAACTTTTGCCAATGCTGATGTTGTAGGTCAGGCTGTTAATCACATGTTTGGAATTATATAGCAGACAGATTTACAGAAATGTATACATATTTCTGTATTAATATTGTTATTACTATTATTATTACTATTATTAACATAGTATATATTTTCCCAAATTGTGATCAACCTA
>JACEFZ010004603.1:0-32500 GCA_014155875.1 Cepaea nemoralis
TTGAAATTAAAGTTTAAAAATTATGAAAAAAATTCATTTCCCAAGGGTTTAATTTATATCCGAAGCCGTAATCCATTTAAAATTTAGTAAATTTTATTACAAACACCAGTTGGGTTCTAGAATATCACAAAACTGCTCCATAACACGAAAAAAACGCAATGAAATCAAACATTATGAAGTACATCATTTTCACACAAAAGGGAAAAAACCCTTCATTTTCTTAGATTGTTGTTAGTTTGTTGTTGTTCTTAGACTGTTAGATTTTTTTTCTCTATATTATTACCGTCTTCTCTAAATATCTCACTACTGCACAGGTTCGTTTTCGAATCTATCACAAAGTTGTTTACATCACTAACTATAATTAAAACTGTTTAAAACTGTAATTTTGTTAAAATATATGAGGTCATTCACCAGAAAGAAATGTCACAAAAATTCCAATCAAAAAAATAATTCGAATCGTGTTTTCTGTGTATTCTTCTTTGCCATGTGGGATTTTGCACACGGAAGAAGGTAATTCTTTCGTTCTAAAAGTTTAATTCAATGGGACACTGAAATGGTGGATTGGAATGGAAAAATGGTTCAGTTTAAACCAATAATAAAAAATCTTTAAAGTGGTTCGCGGGTATCGCACAAGGGTTGGGGGTCTATCAGACGGTCTCCGGCAGGCAATCAGTTAATGAGAAGTTTGAACTTACCCCCATAAAGGGTTAACCCCGGGTCAACAAATGCCCACAGAATCGGATGTGTCGGCCTAACGGCTTAAAACGCAGCTCTCTGAAAACAGGCACAACGCAATAAGTCCAAAAAAAAACTCCGGGTGAACGCAGAAGAAGAAGGGGAAAAACTTACTCAACGCCATATTTAATATTTCATAAAAATTTTACTTCTATTACACCATTTTTAATATTGATAAAATATTTTTCTCACACTAAGCCAGATTGATATCAAAAAGAATTGTACTCACATTTCGCCAGATTTTATTTTGATAATAATTTTACTCAATCTAATGCAGGTTATTTATTGGAAGAAAATTCACTCGCACTATATGTTTATTAAAGTAAAAGAAAGATTTTCATTAAAAATAAACCACAATTATTATCTTTTTTATTACAATCATCCTCAAGTTTCTTGCCAACTGGAGTGAACGATCACGCTTCTCCACATTTCTCTACCCCCATAGAATGTATCAGATCGTGTGTTGACACCTTTCCGTGCCATGTGGAAGACTTGTCAAGAATCTTCCCTATGTCTCCAGCTATCTCTCTTCCATACAGCTTAGCAATTGTCGCTATTATTTTTTCTTTTCATTATATGACCAGAAATGACCACTAATTGTTTTGATGCCTGTGATAAGTTGTCTTGTGTGTTGGTCTAATTTATAATAGTTAATTGCTAAATTTTGGGGTATCATGCACTTTCAGCACTCGCCTAAAAAAGCACATCGTTGGGTCTCAACATAATTTTGTGTGTGGGTTGTTTACTATCTTATAATTTCCTGAGATTCCCACCATATTTAAAAATTTGGGCATGTGTAATATGCAGAAATTTTTTTTTATTCTTTTTTTTCTTCTTCTTTCGTTCGCTTGAAATATGTCTATAACTGCAATGCTGTCTCTTGTATGAATTGAACTGTCTTTTTCAGTTCACACAGCGGTCCATAGAGTTTATCTTCCACTGTCGTCTCTCTAGGCCAGAAGGTTTGCCTAGATATGTTATATTTTGGGCAGTCTTGGAGTATGTGCTCTGCTGTCTGCGACGCCAATCCACATGTGCACATGGCTGTTTCACCAATCTTGAATTTTGTATACATGTGGTTGCGTAATCTATTGTGCCCTGTTCTGAGGCGCAGAATAATGACTTGTTCTGGTCTGTCCATAACGTGGTAGTCATCTTGAGCAGGTTTTGGTGGCTTTCTGACTGATTTGATCATTCTTTTCTTTGGTGGTATGTACGGGCACATCAGGCTGTTCTTCTTTGGCTCCTTCCTTAGCCAATTGATCAGCTCTGTCGTTTCCGGTTACTCCACAGTGGGATGGTATCCCTGTATGGTGACCTTATGCTGACTGCTAAGTTCAGAAAGTAGTGTCCTTAGTACTGGCAATTTCCCCGACAGGAGCGCCTCCGAGTACTGATTTTTCATCTGTCAATAGCACCACAGGTTCTTTTTTTCTAACTTCCCATGAAGAAATTTGTGCATAAAATTTTCATTCTAATAGTGTCCCGGGAATTATATATGCATTGCTATACTCCCCCCACCCCAACACATCATTTTGTATTCACATATAAAAACAAATGTTTTATTGCTGTAAGATTTCAGCCCCACACGAGACCCCTCTTACACTAAACCTTTGAGAACCGTTGATGTGGTTTACTGAAATCAGGGCAGTTCTCTCCGTAGCAAGAAATTTTAAAAAATATAGCGGTAACTGATAGCCTTGGTTTGGCTAACACTGAGGGGACTGTGCGTGAGAAACATCTCCGTTATTTTTACACTCGATAACACTCGGGTACACTCAGATTGGGGGGAGGGGTGGGGGGGGGGGGGTTCGAAGAATCATATTTCAGAACATAAGAGGCAATACCCCAGAAGTTATTCTATGTGGCAACGTTAAACAGTAGTTTAGTAAACGCGATATTATTGTTTTCTTTGTTACATGCACAAAAATGTCACAAAGCTGTGTTGTATGCCGTACCTTATCGTGAAGCAGTTCAAATGTATGTACCCCAGTCATAAAGCTGTGTTAGTCACAATATTACAAAACTGTGTTATATGTACGTAGCCCTGTTATAAAGGTCTGTTACATGTACGTACCCTGCCATAAAACTGTGTTGTATGAAGGTACCGCTGTCGTAAAATGTTTATATATACCTACCTCTAGCTCTGCTTTGTACCTACCCCTGTCATACAACTGTGTTATATGTACGTACCACTGTCACAATGCTGCGTTAAAAAACGTTTACTGTAATAAACTGACTCATTGTATATAAAAGGTTTTCGGCGCAGTTCGTAAACCCCCATACCCCCGTTCGAAACACAGCGTGGGCGATATGTCAGCAAAACCCCTTTACGTTGTTTTTTTTTGTTTTTTTTTTGAAATGGTATGAGTGCCGGGCGTTCAGAAAGCAATGGCAAAATACTGAACGTAAACTTGTCAAGAGATCACGGACAGGCAAAATGCTGGGGACAACTGCTACGTCCTGTAAAGGATATGCAACTAATGTTTTTTAATATGTAAATACAACCCTAAAAAAGCTGTGTTATATGTACGTACCACTGTTGCGAAACTGTAGTTAATGAATCCATGTATTTTCCTACATGCGTGGTATATAAAGAGTGGCCAAATAGTCGGTATGTCAGTCTCATACATCGGGGGACATGTGCTTTTTTCCTCGTAAAAGGGGAAAGGTTAAAATTGCCTAGTCTACACATTACATATTCAAAGGCTTTGACTGTGTACAACATCAAAACTTGGGAAAACATGTGGAATATGGGCTTTCCATCACGTAATACAAATCATAAAATGCTCATCTAGACCAACAAACAGCGGTTAGAATAATGGCGAGACATCAAACTGGTTTGACATCAATCAAGGAGTCCATCAGGGATGTGTGCTGTCCCCCTATTTTTTTAACCTGCACGCAGAAAAAATAATGAAAATGTAAGAGATGATATAAACGGGAGCTATATGATGCCCCAAATATCGGTGGTCATGACGCATCAGAGATTCTGTATGCTAATGATACAGTATTGCTATCCCAACACAGAATGGTATAAAAAAACCTAATAGCCTCAACCCAATTGAATAGTGAAAAACACAACTTATATCTTAACATAGAAAAAAAAAAGATAATGCATACAGATAAAACTACTATGGAGAAAGAAATATATGTTAATGAGGAAAAATTGGAGGTTGTGGAAAATTTTTAATATCTTGGGGTTTTTGATTACCAACCCGGGGACACAATGAAAGAAATTAAACGACGACTATCAATTGCTATTCAAAGACTAAAACAACTGAATAAATTATGGATGGGACAGACAGAACTACAAAAATTAGATTTTTAAGAGCATGCATCTTTCCCATTGCAACATACGCCTGTGAGGACCTGGACACTTACTAAACAAGCTGAACAGCGCATAAATGCCTTTGAATATAAATGTTATAGACGAGTTCTAAAAATATTTTGGTAAAGAAAAGAAAAAATGCATCCATACACCAAGAGCTGAATTTGAAAAAGGTTGGCTATTAAAGACGAAAAACAAAAAAATTTAAATATTTTGGTCACTTGAGTTAGTTAGTTCGTTAGTTAGTCGGGGTTTCCCAAACTTCACGGCAACGGGTCGCCCCCATTATGCTCCTTTCCCTGTGCCAGTGAATATCACACAGACTGCTCCCCACTGTCCAATGTGAAAAGTGGAATGGCGGGAGTCTCGTCAATCCAACAGCCCTCACAGGTACATGTGCAAAAGCCGCCGCCGAATCCCAAACAAAAAATTAATCCGCAAAACCACAGTTCCTCGTCGATAGACTCGGCAGTCACCAAAAAGACCTCATTGCCCCGGGTTTTCTCACATGAGTAGTTAGAAAGCGCAAAACGGGTTTTATTTGCCGGATTATAACAAAGGCCAAGCGGGGTTGGCAGCTGATGCGGGTGATGGCGGCAGCAAACTGTGAGCAGCGCCATCTATGTCTTCTGTACGAGGGGCTGGTCATGTCTGTTTTGGAGTATGCAATGGCAATCCTGACTGTCAGCCATAAGCAGATAGAAAGGATGGAAAGGATACAGAATGAAGCTATGCGCATTATTCTTGGATGTACAAGAGATACAGCATGCAGGGCGATGCGCTAACCTTCTTGATTTTCCAACCATTGAAGAGAGAATGCAAGTTTGCAGGGCACGTGCCTACCCTCAGAATTAACGCAAACACACAGCATCCACTGCATAGTGAAATTAGGAAGGTGAAGGGCAGCAGTTAAAAAGAGGACGGTCGTGGATGGGTCAAGCCGAAGACATTCTTCAACAGGTGTGTTCACTTGAGGACTTAGAACCTGGCGAGGAGTGGGTGCAAGTGCCAACAGACTTCTGCACATCCTTTTCAGTTTGCATCCAACTAGATAGAAAATGCAGACAAGAAAATCCGGCTGCTGTTGAGGCTGAAGTACAAGCGTTGATTTTCGAGAATTCGCTAGACAGTGACGCGGTCATCTACACAGATGGGTCGGTCGTCCGACATGTGAGAAGCTCATGGGCCTTTACAGCTCGGGCCGGAGGGAGAATTGTGAAGGAGGACTCTGGTGCTTTCACTGAAACCACAAGTAGCCTGACCATGGAAGTCATGGCAGTAAGTAAAGCAATAACATGGCTCGAGACACAGACATTCACTAGGGCTTGTTTCCTTAGCGACTCAATGAACATGATCAAGAGGATAGAGGAGGGGTCGATCCGAAGAGAATGGTTGCTGCCTCTGAAGCGGTCTCGGCTGGCAAAGATTAGTTCATCTTCGTGCCAGGTCATGCGGGAGTACAAGGAATGAGCGGGCCTGACAAGCTCGCAGGTGAGGCTACTGTGGAGGGCGGACGCGCCATGGACCAGGCTGACATTCTGAATGCTCTACGAGAGTGAACTTTTGCAAGAACCAATGTGACTGTGAATCTACAAAAATGGGGGCCCCATCAAAAAAAATTTTTTTCCTTTCTGTACGGAGGGGGCCTTGGGTTCCCAAGGGGGTCGGGGTTTTTTTGGAAAAGAAAAAATGAAAAAAATGGCCCAAATCCTTGACTTGTCGGGCCCTTTTAAAGGGCCCAAGGAAATGGGGAAAGGGGGGAAAATTGGAAAGGGGGGGGGGGGGGGGGGGGGGGGGGGGGGGGGGGGGGGGGGGGGGGGGGGGGGGGGGGGGGGGGGGGGGGGGGGGGGGGGGGGTTTCCCAAAATGGTTTTTATCCCCTTATTTTGGGGTGGGTAAAGGGGTTACGGGCTTTCAAGGGCGTTTAATTTTTGATTTTAAATTTTAAGGGAGATAATTTGGGGGGGGTGTAAAAAAAATTTTTAAAAAAAAAAATAAATAAAATAAATTTAAAAAGGGGGGCGGGGTTTGGGGCGGGGTGGGCCCCGGGGGTTTAACAGGGGTTTCCCGGGCTTAAACCCTTTCGGGGGTTAATAAAATTTTTTTTCATTTACCCAAACAAAAAAAATGCAAAAAAAATCCGGCTGGGGAAAACGGGAAGTAAACCGGGGATTTGGGTTGGGCAAAGTGGGGAAATCTCCGGGGGGTGTGACGGTGGGTCGGGTTTAAAACGCTGGGGGGGGAAAAAAATTTAAGGGAAAGGGTTTAAAAACGTGGGGGGAAGTTGGTTAAAAATTTTTAACGGGTTAGCCGCTTTTGGGTTGGTTTTCCTTGGGCCCCAAAAAATTAAAGGGGAAATAGGGGGGGGGATAAGAGTGGGTTTGGGGTTGGGGGAAAATTAGTTTAATTTTTAGGGCATGGGGATTTTAAAAGGGTACCCTTAAAACTCCATAACACTTTTAAAAGGGCCTTAAAAGGAAAAGGACCGGCTAAATTTAAGGGTTAAGGTAGACTTTTGGGGCCCAAAGGGTGGGTTACCAATGGCGGTCAAGCAGTTGGGGTCCAAAAAGGCAAGTGGAAGAAAAGGGGGAAATTTTAAAAAAAGTTGGGGTTTTTAAGGAAAATGGGGATTTTAAAAAGGGGTGATAAATTATGTAAAGGCCGGGGTCAAGGGGTGGTCAAATAAAAATTTTGGGAAAATGGTTGAATTGATCGGTGATTTTAATTAAAAAAATTATTTTGGGTAAGGGGTAAGGGGGGGTTTCGGGAAAAGGGGAAATTTTTGGGGGAAAAGGGGTAATTTTAATGGTGAAAAAAATTTTAAAATTTTAAAAAATTAAAAAATTAAGCGGGGTCGGGGTGGTGGCAAGGGGTGGCGTAAAAAAAATTTTTAGGGGTTGGCAAAACACATGGTATTTTTTTTTTTAAAAATTTAGGGGTTAAAAATTCAAGAAATTTTAATTTGGGCAAGTGGAAAATTTTGGAAAAGTGGGGATTATATGGAAGGTGGGAAAAGGGGGGAAAAATTTGGTCGGTTAAACCCAATGGAAGGGGGTCATAGGAAAAATTTTGGGGGAAAAGGGTTTAAAAAGGGGGTGAGGGGTTTTAAATAAATTTGGAAATTGGGGGTTTCCCCAATTCAATAGGGAATGGTCGGGGGGAATTAAAAATTGGGGTTAGTGAAATTTTAAAGTTAAAAGGGTGGTTAAAGTGATGTAAGGGTTAAAGTAGCTTTCAAACCATTAAAAAGGGGCCCAAATAAAACCCCTTAAAAAAGTTAGAAGGAAAATTTAGTATTTTGGGGAAAGGGGGGGGTAAAAGGTAAAGGGTCAAGCAGTGGTAAAGAAAGGGGTCAAGTGGTAAGTAAAGGGGGGGAAATTTTGGGAAAAATGGAAATGTAGGTGAAAAAGGGGTAAAAAATTTAAAGTAGTAACTTTGGTCAAGGGGGGGTCAAGAAAGGGGAAAAAAGTATTGGTAAATGGTGAGAAAATTAAATTGTGGGAAATTTCGGGGGGTAAGTGAAAATTTGGGGGGTTGGGTTAAGGTGATGAAAAAGGGTGTAAATTAGTGGCCAAGTTAAGGTTGGTAAATGGTCAAGTAAAAAATTTTGGGAAATTGGTTGGGACATGGTGAGGGAAAAAGGGGTTGGTAATTGGGGGTAAATTTAGTGGTCAAAGTGGTCAAGGTGGAAGAAAAATTTTGGGAAAAATGGTTTAAAATGAAAGGTGAGGGAAAAAAAGGGTGGAAAATTTATTTAAAATAGTGGTCAAAATGGTAAGTAGTGTCAAGTGGGCAAGGGGAAAATTTAAATTTGTAGGGTTTTGGGGGAAAATTGTGTAGGGGAACCAAGGGTGAGGGGTTTAAAGGGGTCGATGAAATTAAATTTTATGCCCTGTTAAGTTGGAAAGTAATGTCCTTATAGCGGCAACCCGGGGCAAATGGTCAAAGCAAAAAAGGTAAAAAATCAATAAAAAACCTGTGGAAAAAGGTCAACAACTGGCAAAGTTAAATTGGGGTCAAAGGGGGCCCCAACCCTAATAAAATTTGGGGTAATTGTAAACCCAAAAAATTAAATTAATAAAACTTGGTAAAATAGGTGTCAATGGGGCAAAGGGGTAAAGGGGTCGGGGCCCACTTTTTAAGGGGAAAACTTGGGAAAAGGGTTTTGGTTCCTATGGGTTGTCAAGTAGGGCCAAGTAGGGGAAAGGGGAATCATTTTGTGGAAAATAGGAGGTAAATTTAATGATAAAATTTCCCAGGGGGCCCCAAAAAAGGGTAAAATGGTAAATTCTCCCTTTTTAAAACCCGTGTATTTAAAGGTTTTATTTTAAAAAAAGGACAAGTCAAAAACAAACTGGGGATTCAATTGGCAAGGCACAAAATTTGGGGGTAATGTGGTCATAATAGGAAGTATCAGTATCAAAGTTAGCCACCTTTAAAATTTCCCTTTCTAGGGTTTCCCCTAAGTGTTTTTACACTTTTTTAGAAAACCATTTAAAAGCCAAATGGGTTTTAGTTACCGGGTAAAAGGGGCCCACCCTTCAAAACCGGGGAACAAAAAACACGTTCTTATTAAACCAAATTTTCAACCGGGTAAAATTTAAGGGGAAATTTAAATTTTTAGAAAAATAAAAAAATTTTGGTTTTAAAAATCGGGGAAAATATATAAAAACTTTAAAAAAGGGGGAAAACATATTTCCCCAAAGGGGAAAATTATTCTTTCCCCAAAAAAGGAAAAATTTGTTACCAAAAAAAAAAGACCACAACAAATTTTCCCCCCAAAACCTTGGGGGAAAAGAAAAGGGAAAATTTTGGTTAAAAGCAAATTTGAGAAAAGATTACCCAAGTAACGAAATCCCAAACCAAACTTTTGAAAAACAATTTTTAAAAAGTAATGAAAATGACACCAAACCCAAAAAAATCACCCAAATTTATAAAAATGGGAAAATATTTTAAAAACCAAAAAAGGGAAAAATTGGCCAAATAAAAATTTTTAACCCAAAAAAAAAATTAAACCAATAACAAAAAAACTTAGAAATAAAAAATTTTTTAAACCCAAAAAAAAAAAATTTTGACCAGTAAAAAATATATCCCCAAACTTATAAAAGTGGGAAAATTTGTTAAAAAATGGAAAAAATTTGGGGAAAAATAAAAAATTTTAAACCAAAATTTTGGGAAAAAAAATTTTTTCCAAGTAAAAAAATTACCCCCCCCCCCCCCAAAAAAAAAAAAACTTTTAAAAGGGAAAAGTTCCGGAAAATTTTTTAAACCCAAAGGAAAAAAAAGGTTTTGACCAAAAAGAAATTCCCCCCAAATTTTAAAAAAAAAAGTAGGAAATTTTTTAAACCAAAGGGAAAATTCGGCCAATAGGAAATATTTTACCCAAATTAAAAAATAGGAAAAATTTTTAACCCAATAAATATTTTGGGGCCAAAAAAAGGGAAAATTTGTTAGAAAAGGGGGAAAATATTGCCCCAAGTAACGAAACCCCCCCCCCCCCCCAAAAAAAAACTTAGGAAAAGTACGAAACTTTGTTAAGCAAGTATGAAAAGGTATCGACCAAACAGAGAAATATATCCCCCAACTTATAAAAAGTGGGAACATATGTTAACCAAAGGGAAAAATTTCCGGGGGCCAAATAGGAAAAATTTGGGTTAAAAAGCCAAATGGGGAAAATTTTTATTGGGGTTTCCAAGTAACGAAATATCCCCCAACAAACTTAGGAAAAGTACGAAACTTTGTTAAGCAAGTATGAAAAGGTATCGACCAAACAGAGAAATATATCACCTAAACTTATAAAAAGTAAGAACATATGTTAACCAAATGGAAAATATCTTGGCCAAATAGGAAAATTTGTTAGCCAAATGGCGAAAATATTGTCCAAGTAACGAAATATCCCCAACAAACTTAGGAAAAGTACGAAACTTTGTTAAGCAAGTATGAAAAGGTATTGACCAAACAGAAAAATATATCACCTAAACTTATAAAAAGTAAGAACATATGTTAACCAAACGGAAAATATCTTGGCCAAATAGGAAAATTTGTTAGCCAAATGGGGAAAATATTGTCCAAGTAACGAAATATCCCCCAACAAACTTAGGAAAAGTACGAAACTTTGTTAAGCAAGTATGAAAAGGTATCGGCCAAACAGAGAAATATATCACCCAAACTTATAAAAAGTAGGAACATATGTTAACCAAATGGAAAATATCTTGGCCAAATAGGAAATATTGTTAGCCAAATAGAAAAACATATTGACCACGTAACGATATATCTTGTCCACACTTATGAAAAGTAGGGAAATTTGTTAGTCAAATGAGGAAAATATTGACCACGTAACGAAATACCCCCCAAAAAACTTAGGAAAAGTAGGAAACTTTGTTAAGCAAGTATGAAAAGGTATCGGCCAAACAGAGAAATATAACACCCAAACTTATGAAAAGTAGGAAACTATGTTAGCCAAAGTGAAAAAAACCTAGGTCAAGTAAGAAAATTCTGATAGCCAAATGTGAAAAAGTGTCGGCCAAATACAGAAATTGCTCAACCAAACTTATAAAACGTAGGAAAATTGTTATTCAAACGGGAAAGCTATTGAACAACTAGGAAAATGTAATAGTCAAAGAAGAATAATATTGAACAAGTAATGAAATATATCATTCAAACTTATGAAAAGTAGTAAGCCTTGATAACCAAAGGTGAAAAATATCACTCAAAGAGAGAAATAGCTCGCCCCAACGTATAAAAAGTAGGAAAATTGTCGGCCAAAGGGGAAAAAGTTAGACCAAATACAGAAATATCTCGACCAAATTTATAAAAATCTAGGAAAAAATAGTACCCAACACAACTAAAAGGCTGACTAAAGTTATAAATCCAAACTTATAATAATAACCAAATAGGAAAACATATTGACCAAGTACAGACATATATCAATTAAACTTATAAACTTGTCATCCAAAGTGATAAAAAACAAAGAAAGGCTGTCAGCCAGTCTAAGAAATAGGTATGGAAAAGTAAGTCGACCAAGCTCAGAAAAAAAAAAAAAAAAGGAAATAAAAATATAACTTCTGTAGTCTTGGTCGACTTACTTTTCCATACCTATTTCTTAGACTGGCTGACAGCCTTTCTTTGTTTTTTATCACTTTGGATGACAAGTTTATAAGTTTAATTGATATATGTCTGTACTTGGTCAATATTTTTTCCTATTTGGTTATTTTTATAAGTTTAGATTTATAACTTTAGTCAGCCTTTTAGTTGTGTTGGGTACTATTTTTTCCTAGATTTTTATAAATTTGGTCGAGATATATCTGTATTTGGTCTAACTTTTTCCCTTTGGCCGACAATTTTCCTACTTTTTATACGTTGGGGCGAGCTATTTCTCTCTTTGAGTGATATTTTTCACCTTTGGTTATCAAGGCTTCCTACTTTTCATAAGTTTGAATGATATATTTCATTACTTGTTCAATATTATTCTTCTTTGGACTATTACATTTTCCTAGTTTGTTCAATAGCTTTCCCGTTTGAATAACAATTTTCCTACGTTTTATAAGTTTTGTTGAGCAATTTCTGTATTTGGCCGACACTTTTCACATTTGGCTATACAGAATTTCTTACTTGACCTAAGTTTTTTCACTTTGGCTAACAAAGTTTCCTACTTTTCATAAGTTTGGGTGTTATATTTCTCTGTTTGGCCGATACCTTTCATACTTGCTTAACAAAGTTTCGTACTTTTCCTAAGTTTGTTGGGAGGTATTTCGTTACGTGGTCAACATTTTCCCATTTGACTAACAAATTTCCCTACTTTTCATAAGTGTGGACAAGATATATCGTTACGTGGTCAATATTTTTTTTCTATTTGGCTAACAAATTTTCCTATTTGGCCAAGATATTTTCCATTTGGTTAACATATGTTCCTACTTTTTATAAGTTTGGGTGATATATTTCTCTGTTTGGCCGATACCTTTTCATACTTGCTTAACAAAGTTTCGTACTTTTCCTAAGTTTTTTTTGGGGGGGGGGGGGGTATTTCGTTACGTGGTCAATATTTTCCTCATTTGACTAACAAATTTTCCCTACTTTTCATAAGTGTGGACAAGATATATCGTTTACGTGGTCAATATGTTTTCTATTTGGCTAACAATATTTCCTATTTGGCCAAGATATTTTCCATTTGGTTAACATATATTCCTACTTTTTATAAGTTTGGGTGATATATTTCTCTGTTTGGCCGATACCCTTTCATACTTGCTTGACAAAGTTTCGTACTTTTCGTTAGTTTGTTGGGGGATATTTCGTTACTTGGACAATATTTTCCCCATTTGGCTAACAAATTTTCCTATTTGGCCAAGATATTTTCCGTTTGGTTAACATATGTTCTTACTTTTTATAAGTTTAGGTGATATATTTCTCTGTTTGGTCGATACCTTTTCATACTTGCTTAACAAAGTTTCGTACTTTTCCTAAGTTTGTTGGGGGATATTTCGTCACTTGGACAATATTTTCCCCATTTGGCTAACAAATTTTCCTATTGGCCAAGATATTTTCCATTTGGTTAACATATGTTCTTACTTTTTATAAGTTTAGGTGATATATTTCTCTGTTTGGTCGATACCTTTTCATACTTGCTTAACAAAGTTCGTACTTTTCCTAAGTTTGTTGGGGGTATTTCGTCACTTGGACACTATTTTCCCCATTTGGCTAACAAATTTTCCTATTTGGCCAAGGTATTTTCTCTGTGGTTAACATATGTTCCTACTCATTTATAAGTTTGGGTGATATATTTCTCTACTTGGTCGATACCTGTTCATACTTGCTTAACAAAGTTTCGTACTTTTCCTAAGTTGTTGGGGGATATTTCGTTACTTGGACAATATTTTCCCCATTTGACTAACAAATTTTCCTACTTTTCATAAGTGTGGACAAAATATATCGTTACGTGGTCAATATTTTTTCTATTTGGCTAACAATATTTCCTATTTGGCCAAGATATTTTCCATTTGGTTAACATATGTTCCCTACTTTTTATAAGATTGGGTGATATATTTCTCTGTTTGGTCGATACCTTTTCATACTGCTTAACAAAGTTTCGTACTTTTCCTAAGGTTTGTTGGGGGGGGGGGGGGGGGGGGTATTTCGTTACTTGGACAATATTTTCCCCATTTGGCTAACAACTTTCCCCTATTTGCCAAGATATTTTCCATTTGGTTAACATATGTTACTACTTTTTATAAGTTTGGGTGATATATTTCTCTACTTGGTCGATACCTTTTCATACTTGCTTAACAAAGTTTCGTACTTTCATAAGTTTGGTTGGGGAATTTCGTTACTTGGTCAATCTTTTTTCTCCTTTGGCTAACAAATTTTCCTATTTGGCCAAGGTCTTTTCCCTTTGGTTAACATATGTTCCTACTTTTTATAAGTTTTGGGTGATATATTTCTCTGTTTGGTCGATACATTTTCATACTTGCTTAACAAAGTTTCGTACTTTTCATAAGTTTGGTTGGGTATTTCGTACTTGGTCAATCTTTTTTCTCATTTGACTAACAAATTTCCCTACTTTTCATAAGTGTGGACAAGATATATCGTTACGTGGTCAATATTTTTTCTATTTGGCTAACAAATTTTCCTATTTGGCTAAGATATTTTCCCTTTGGTTAACATATGTTCCTACTTTTTATAAGTTTGGGTGATATATTTCTGTATTTGACCAATAATTTTAATATTTTGTCTAACATATTTTCTTATTTGACCGGTGAAGTGGGTACATAGACCGTGTATTTTGTCTGGTTGTGAAGTGTGGCACTGAGCAGGTACACTGACAAATAACATATATTGGTCTTGGAAATGGTTTTCTGGAGAAGATGTAAAGACACTATGGACACATAGAAAGGAAATGAAAGTGTGGCTATCTAATTTGATACGTGATAACGTCGCTGATTATGACGGCGGACATGTGACCTGTCATGTTACGTGCATTGCCTAAGGTTGAATCGGGGCAGTTTGTTGTGTTGATGCTCGGGTGTCCTTTGGTGTAACCGGATAACACTAGGACTACACGGTTATAGAAAAGAGAGAGAGAAGGGGGTGACCATTTTACCCTTCGGCTGCAGTGGTGATGATGCAGTGTATTCACTCCTATACACAGTGATCATCATACGTTAGGTTCCCTGACTCGACAACCGATAGGACACCCTTTTTCTATAGTTTCCCTCTTAAACACGTGTCTCAGATGTCCCATTACCCATGTGACCGGATGTGACACCATATTTGACCAGTTTTAGTGAATGAGACGTAGTTTGGTTGTAGCAATTACCATGTGTGATAGGGTGCGACGCCATCTTTGACCAGATGTAACTATTGTCCATGTGTGTTGACTGTACCACTAGGTGCTATTGATCAATACAAAATCAGTGCTCGAGGCGATTCTGTCAGGGAAATTGCCGCTAGTAAGGACATTACTTTCTGAACTTAGCAGTCGGCATAACGTCTTGATCATTTCATCGATCACTTTAACCCATCATCATGTCACTACACATACCATACCCTACAATTTAAGTGATCCTTCGACCACTTGATCACTACTTCACCAGTACTTGACCACTATTTGACTATGTCCTTACTTATTTTACCATCACCGTTTCACTACACGTACCATACCTATAATTTAAGTGGTCATTCGACTACTTGCCCACTACTTGACCACTATTTGAGCACCACTTGACCAACTCTTGATCATCACCATGTCACCATACCTACTTTCACCGACAATTTAAGTAGTCATTCGACCATTTACCACTACTTGGCCACTACTTGAGCACGTCATCGATCACTGTAACCAACACAGGTTCACTACACGTACTTTCCCTTACAATTTAAGTGGTCACTCGACCATTTGACCAGTACTTGCCCGCTACTTGATCACTACTTGACAACGTCACTACTTAATTTATTTATCTCTGTTTCACTACACGTACCATACCCTACAATTTTCTCACTTGAGCGGTTGACCACTGGTTGAGCACTACTTTACCACTGCTTGACCACGTTGTCGACCGTTTTACCATCACCGTTTCAATATACGTACTTTTCTCTACCTTTTAAGTGTTCATTCGACCACTTGACCACTGGTTGACCGCTACTTGACCATGTCATCGATCACTTTAACCACTACTATAATCTTAGGGATATCATCATCTACAATTTAAGTGGTCACTCGACCACTTGACCACTACTTGACCATTGGTTGACCACTACTTGACCACTAATTTACCCCCCTTTAATCATCACCATATCATTATAACCACTTTTCCCTAAAATGTCCTCACTTGACCACTACTTGACCATTGGTTGACCACTACTTGACCACTAATTTACCACCCTTTAATCATCACCATATCATTATAACCACTTTTCCCTAAAATTTTCCTTACTTGACCACAACTTGACCACTGCTTGACCACTAATTTACCACTAATTTACCATCCTTTAACCATCACCATGTCGCTACGACCAATTTTCCCTAAAATTTCCTTACTTGACCACTACTTGACCACCCCTTGACCATTGCTTGACCACTAATTTACCACCCTTTAATCATCACCATATCATTACAACCACTTTTCCCTAAAATTTCCTCACTTGACCACCCTTGACCACTGCTTGACCACTAATTTATCACCCTTTAATCATCACCGTATCATTACAACTACTTTTCCCTAAAATTTTCCTTACTTGACCACCCCTTGACCACTGCTTGACCACTAATTTATCACCCTTTAATCATCACCATATCATTACAACTACTTTTCCCTAAAATTTCCTCCCTTGACTACCACTTGACCATTACTTGACCACTGCTTGATCGCTAATACCTGGTACCCACCCCTTACCACCGAATGATACTACACTATATCCATTACAATCAGCGATCTTTAGCTTTCAAGGTTTCATTTGGAACACGTGTTATGTTAGTGAATAAGCTACTATGAACATCTACATAGCACTAATAACCACCCTTATCAACTAATTTCACTAACCCATACCCACTACTATCCCCACCGCACCTATTCCTTCTATTCGTACTATTGTACACCACCAATGCGCTAACAGTTCAAAATATTTTAACACACCACTCACCCACGTTTTTTACAACCCTTTACTTAATGACTTTTCCGTATGCACCCCCTCCACGTCTGTTATGAACCGACCACCGTCACACCCGCCGGAGATTTTCCCACACTTGCCGACGTATAACTCCCCGGTACTACGTTCCAGAATTTTCCACTACGCCGCTACTTATTTAATATGCATTGTATTGTTTATACATGATTTAATAAAAATTATTATATACCTGATAGTGTTTAAGCCCGAACCCGCCTAGTCTCACCCCACGCGCCCACCCCTCGCCACCACCCCCGCACCCCGTCGTTATTTATTTTTATTTATTTTATTTTATTTTTTAATAATTAATTAAAATTTTTATACACCCACTCAATAGTTATCTGCCCTTAGAAACATAAAATCTTAGAATTATCGCCCTTAGATATGACCTAGATACCACCCCTTACCCCTTACCCAACTACATGACCGAGGGGGAGTGAAAATCAGCCGAGGTCAAGGTCAATCCGGATTAATCCGGCAAATAATACCCGTTTTGCGCCTTTCTAACTACTCACATGGCTCTTGAAACGTCACGAAAGTTTGGAGAGAACAATAATGGAGGGATTTATGCCTGGGAAGAGAGGAAGAGGAAAGCCAAAGAGAAGATGGGTGCAGGATGTGGCGGATGATCTCTAGATGGGTGTATCGGACGCAGGACATCTTGCTTATGATCGAGAGGTTTTCCGGAAGGTTGCTATGGGAGCGAGGTTCTGCAAAGGACATGCTACTGAATGAATGAATAAATGAATGGCACATTACGTGGCAGGAGCCTTAGTATAGCTAATAGGGAGCTACGCTGATAATACCAGGAGCCTGCGTTTGTTCTCCCCAACCAAGGAAAAGACTGGCGATCTATTGCCCCGGCATTAAGGCCTAGAAACATGTGTTAGTCCCACCACACCACAGACCTGGTGTGACCTGGCTCTTGCAACGGGATGTTATGTACGTTACGTGACAACTGCCATGGCAAGAGACCATTATTCTCCAACTCGGAAATAAACACCGGATCTGGAACGGATGCTCATGACAGATGGATGGAGTGTTGTTTGGCCAGGCATCTGTTGTAGCATCTTCCATATTCGTATTTGTTGTTTATCGCATTTTGTTATATCCTTCTATAAAAATGCATGTTTGTGATATCAATAATAATAATAATAATAATAATAGTAATAATAATAATAAGAAACAAATTCGTATTCACCATTGTTATATCCTTCTATAAAAATGCATGTTTGTGATATCAATAATAATAATAATAATAATAATAATAATAATAATAATAATAATAATAATAATAATAAGAAACAAATGCGTATTCACCCATCTATCAGTCTGTCCATCTTAATCAACGCAGCAACCAGCCTACAAGTGTGTCTGCTAACCAACCATGTTTACTGTCTGTCTATCTCTCTACTGTCTGTATATCTATCTATCTATCTATCTATCTATCTATCTATCTATCTATCTATCTATCTATCTATCTATCTATCTATCTATCTATCTATCTATCTATCTATCGATCGATCGTTCGTTCGTTCGTTCGTTCTACTTGTCTATCTACCTATATGTATATGTGTGTATCTGTATGTCGATCTATATATCTATGTGTCTGTCTGTTTATCTGTATGTCTGTCTGTCCGTCTGCCGGTGCGTCCATCCCTCCGATCGTGCATCTTGTCCGTCCGTCCTTTCGTCTAGCAATCTCATGTTCTGGTCGACGGCAGATCGAGCAGTCGGCAAGTACGCCCACCAGCCCACATTTCTGACTTTGTGTGTTTGCCCAGGTGTTTATGAATATCTTTTTAACTACCAACAAGTATTATTCTTAGCGTGCCCTGGCTGGTGCAGTTTTATATAATTTCACCAAACGTCCGAATATTTCTCGGCTACTCCCAATATTTTACTTAAACTTCCATGTATTTCAACGCCAATATCAAGATTTCACTAAACTCCTTGATATTTCCCTACTGGTCTAAAATGTTACTATACTCCCTGACCAGTCCCAAGATTTCACTAAATTCCCGACTATTTTCCTGTCATTTCCAAGTTGTCACTCTTCGACATAAATATGCTAAAAGTTCATTTTCGATTCCGATGTATTGTGGATCAGATCAGGTTATCGCGGCTTGTACCAATATTAGGATGATATTTCTTGTTTAAAGATAATTTTTAAAATGTACGAAAGTTCTGTAAAGCGCCGAGAACCAATTGGTCTATTAAAATATGGGTCAAACACCATCTAACAACCCCTGTGTCCGAAACCGTGTAAAATGGTCCTTCACTTACCCATGTCTAGGAGAATAGTTTAAAAGGGAGAGTTAAAATATTCGCAATTAGAAGTGTAAGCCTATTTATAAAAATGAAAAGATACACTCAAAGCAGATACTGCCGTTGAAGTATGAAGTCTTATGTCTTAACGTATTCTTTACCATAAAATATGAGGTGGGGTGGTCGGTTATCTTCTTCGTCATGTTTTCCTCCGCAAACAATTCCCAACATTTTCTGAACATTGTCTGATAATAATTTTGATGGTGCTGCATCGACCCCAGAATTGAGCTGGTTTGAAGAAAAAAAAAATAATACTCCTCTGTTGGGGATTGAACCGAGACCACTGACCTGGCAGGTTAACTCACTAACCACTCGGCAATTTATCACGGTGTTGAGGCTTGAGCTTTGCAAATACCGCCTTCAACACACACGGACTATTCCAAAGGTAAACTGCGTCTTCAGTTGAATTCTTTGTTCTTGTTGGTCTACTGTTCTCGAAGTTGATCATATAGACATCTGTCATTCCTAGAGCACATAGGTCATACAGTGCTGTTCTCGGACCATACAGAGGAAAATATCCCTCAAAGTGAAGGAGTCGCACTAATGCCATTTAAGGAGGCAGAGAAAACATAAATAGAGTGGAAAACACTGAGCTCTAGAATATCAGCAACATTTACTACTACATATAAGAACGTAAACATCATTGTCTTCCGGTTTTATGCACCAACTCACGATAATGATGAATCAGTTAGTAAGGAAGTTAATTAAACTTCAGAGTACTACATGTTATCATAGAAATGACAATAAATAAAAAATACAACCATTTATTCACTGATGCCCGAGTTAGATAACAGGACTAAATTAGAATGACAGAATCACCAAAGTAGAAATTAGGCAAAGAACTAGAAACATTTCAGGGTATTTAAGATTGAGCACAACCTACTACTGGCAAAGCTGATCGTATTCAGGTACGAACCTTGGGCCTTGTCCACGTCGGACTGGAAGCACTAGACTCGAGTTTCGCTCTCGTTTGAGCTCGTCAGTAGTGCATATCCATGACTGGGCCTGGGATCAAACTCTGGATCACTGGCGTGTGAGGTGGGTATGTGACCACTTGATCAGGCTACTCACTCTAGACGCGACCAAATGATCATACTAGAATATCACAACGTCACTCATTGTTGGGGTTCAGGGAATCAAGAGGTGAGGAATAAACGCTGGCGCTGGACAGGACACACACTGGGAACACCTGATACTTCTATAAAAAGAAAGTCCTTTCGCAGAGGGCAAACAAATTACAGGGAGACCTGGAGGTCAGCACGACTGAATGGACAGAGCGTTCTTTCTTAAACTTCCGGTGTGCTGATGCCGAGGTAGCTGGTTCAACAACTACGTCGGTCAGTTGGACTAAAAATTTTGACTATGGGACATAAAAGACAAACTCTTCAGAGGTCGGAGTGGGTTCGCTTGATGGCGAGGGACACTGGTAATAGAGAAAGCTAATCCATACGTAAAAATTAGTCCGATGCACTAGAAGTAATAGCCCGTGTATGGACTACGTTTGAGTTTAAAGCGAGCGAATCGCAACACAGCGAGAAGAGAATTAGAGAAAAATATTATTTTGGGGAGGATACGCTGAAAATCAAATGCCGAATGACCTCTAGAAATGTGGGGTTAGCACCATTTACCTATGGGGTATAACAGCGCAGAGGCTAGCACACTTGCCTGCCAGACCGGTAGTCTCTTGCTCCAAGCGCCATAGAGGTGAGTGCGTAACATTTAAACTGGGATCCCAGGTTCATCCCGGTTTAAATGGCTACCAGGATATATCCCGAGGTGTAAGGATTGCCGGTATGATATTGACTACTTCACCCCCCCCCCCCCCCCCGCCCCCCCCCCCCCCCCCCCCCCCCCCCCCCCCACAACCGAGTCCTGATTAGTCTATAGATATATGAAGCCAAACCAATGTAGATAACACGATTCAAGGCCTCTGTAGGGTAATTTAATTGTGTTGTTTACCATGTACCCAATAAACACACTGAGCGTTTCAGACGTAAGATGGTGCGTGATGATGGAAATGACCACGTGTTCGAACATTTACAGTGCGAATTGGTCTGATAAGTCACTTTCGCTACCGCCATGGGTTGCAGTTATTACGACTTTTTGAAGCACAATGTAACAAACTATCGTCTGTCAAGACGGCAAGGTGCCAATGTTTCCAATAAGCTGTGATTCGGGGGTGGGGGGAGGGGGAGTCCTTTATTTACGTTTACTAACAAGATACCCAATCGGCATTGTGGCTTAGGGTATCTAGAGACGCGCCGTTTCGTAACACCCCGTCATACCAAGTCGATGGTTCGAAATCAGCAGCGGTCGATTTAGAAGTAGACCGCTTCGCTTTGATAGTTTGGGGCGTCGACCGTTCAGAAAGCAAAAGCAAACTACTGAACTTTGCCTAGTAAATAATAAACATGCGGGGGTTGATTGTACTGTCCTGTAAAGCACATGCGACTAAGTAATAATATACCCAATATGTATTAAGGCGTGGAAAAGAGTTCTATTGTTGTATAGCACAGTTTGAGAGCTACTGACATCAATTCCCTTGATGTGGAGATGAACAGCTCCAAAATGTACGTGAACTTGTGAAGTACGTTGACCTTGTAGAGACAGACTTTCAGACGATGCTGGCTGCACGCAAATCAAGTGACTAGCACTGCTTGCGGTACTTGAAGTGCTCCGAAAATTTTCTTGTGTCTAAAATAGTACTTCTACCTCAGAACAGATGTATGCTATTTTAGTAGACCTACTTTGGGAACTTGTGTCTAAAATAGTACTTCTACCTCAGAACAGACAGATGTATGCTATTTTAGTAGACCTACTTTAAGAACTTATGTCTAAAATAGTACTTCTACCTCAGAACAGAGGTGTGCTATGTTAGTAGACTTGCTTTGGGAACTTGTGTGTGGACTATGGCTGTGCTTTGTTCACAATAGAAGCCGAGGTAGCGTAGTGGCTTGACAGTCGCCTGCCTGCGCGATGGTCACGGGTTCAATCCGGGTGGATTGGAATTTTAAACATCGACTTGGTCTCCCAGGTCGACCCAGTCTAAAATAGAAACCAGGAAATGTCTTGGAAAGTAAAGGCGGCTGGCGTGACACTGGCCCCATGGCCCAGTGAGGGCCGAATGGTCTATACAAATATGTTTCTAGCAGCATTTGTCTAGTGAGCCCTAAGGCGTGTACAAATGTCCATATCTTACTTACTTTGTATACACTCACTCTTCTTCTTTGCGTGAAGCAGTGAAAACACATTACAAGTAATTCTTCTTTCCATGAAGGAATGAAAGTGTGTGTTATGGTCCCCGTGGAGTCGATACTCTGTTACCGCGTCGAGGGGAGTCTCACTTCGAGAGTGTTCGAGTTTCACAGAGACAAGTAGTACATTTTTCTCTTTTCATTATTTTCATTGTTTTTTATTGTTCTAATCTTTTTATTTTCATTTTGCCATTCTTCGCATTCGGTTATTATGCCTTGATGTAGTCATTATTGTGTCTTTTCTGCTTATATGTCGTGTTTTCTTACATTTGTTTGCCGATGAAGGTTAGCGCCGCAATGTCTTTTGTTTTCCGTATTTGTGTCTTGTAAAGCTGTACTACTCCTTGATATTTTATACTATTCACGACGACAGACACAAGCTTTCAGCGACAGAACGACATGGACATCAGTGCACCAGACGAAGGAGTTACATCTCAGTATTCCAGAGGATTCACAAAACTGGACGTTGCTGCGGTAGAATGGATAAGATTGCTCGCTGCGAAAATTCCGATGGGCCGATGGTAAGGTACTCTGTTCAAACCCAACACCAGCATTATGCTGGACTCAGACATTGACTTCTCGTTCCGAAAGCAATGGCAAACTACGTTATGCACATTTGCCAATAAAATCAATAAGGGGTTGATTGCAATGTCCTGCAAAGGACATGAAGGTATAAGCCTAACACTAGAAGGTACAACTGAGAGTTTCCCATCACTGGACTAAGAATACTATTGCATTGCTCATACCCTTTCCCCAAGTACTATAGAGAACGTTTGGTACAAGAACCAGAGCTTAATATGGACATCATGATGATATTGCCAGCGACACAGTAACGTATGCTGAAATATCTATCCAGCCATCATGTGCCATGCCAATAAGCGTGGGCGATCATGACTGAAATATACGTTGTTATTATCACTAGTGTAATCGTGGAGATGACAGTGACAATGTCATGAGTGCTGTCAGACGAGGGTTCCAGGCCTGCATTCACTGCCCGCTTTAGGGAAGGACTGGCTACAGTTGGTATACCTCTGGATTTATATTTTCACTTACACCGCACCAGTATTGTCCGTGCGTAACGTGTAGTTACCTACTGACGTTTTGATGTAACGTACATTAGTCGAGCTAGAGCGTCCGCAGGAGGGAAGCGACGGTTCTGGAAGAACCCCTGGCCCAGCATAATGTCCAGTCAAAGCTTCTGAAGGAGAAAGCCGGCAGTTCATTGGAGAGACCGATGATCTTGTATATTTGTTCGGGAAGCCACCTGTTATTCGCTATATGCGGGGTTGTTTGACCATACTCCAGAAAGGAGGTAACTGCGATTTTGTGGCTGGGAGATTTTAATGATACCCGTACACCTTCAATGGCTAATTGAGGATTGTCACATGACATGAATGGCTGTAGGTACAGTTGAAATATTTATTATTATAAGGAGCTTTAATATTAATTAATTCTTCTTCTTCTTCTTCAGCATTCCGAGCCATTGAGGTTCTTTGCTGCAAATACAATCTGTCTCCATTCGTCTCTCTGGTGGACCTTCTCTTGCCAGTCGTTGATTCCAAGTGCTTGTAGGTCTGTATGTATATTAATTAATTGCTGCGATTTAATTGTTGAATGACTTAGATGAACGTCTTCTTTTATTTGATGGCTCAATATATATGTTAAATACATGTCTTATTTTGAAGCCTTGCCAATGGATTGTTCGGTGACTGCTGTGTTGAATATTATCGCCGGGCAGTTTCATGTAGGGATATTTCATGTTTGATTATTGTGAGCGATTTGTTCGTTACGATTCCATAGACACCTGGTCTTGGCAGTCACGTCACAGTCACATATTCCTCCGTGCCACACAATGTGAAGGTCCTAAACATCGCAGGCCCATACCAGGTTCCTGCTCAGAGACTGAGTGGTTTGTGTTATGTGAATAGGCGTGTCCCCATTCATCTCGTGGCGTTATCTTCTGCACCTCACACCTTTTAACTCACCTTTCTACTACAATTTTTAAACCATACACCGTATCAGCTTGTATTTCCAAAACATTCCACCTGTTTGTCGTTTATCTTGTTATTAATCATGTTTTCATTTCCAGCGTTCCTAGCACTTCCGTGCACGCCACTTCTCCCTTTCAGATATATCCCTCCAGTTCTTCTAAACAAACACACCTGTAAAATGAACCTCTGTTTTTACCGGCTTTCTTGTCAAACTGGAGAAAATAAAATAACAGACTACACATTTTGATTTCACCCATGCAATATTTACGTTACCGAATAAACATCTATTTATAAGCGAGTTTATTATTGTTCATATCCCAAGCTGAAAATCATCAATCAAGTTGTGATTGACTGCCGGTGTATATAAATAACCACGGAGTGTGTATTTATCGTCATACACGTATTCTTAATCTGCCTCTGTTTACCTGTCTGTTCTGCCTTATTTCTGCTCATGTTGTATTGGCTTCACCTGGTCGAGTATTCACGATGTGATGTAGAATCTCTCAGATGTGTACATAAACCAAGGAAGTTTGGACTTAGCGGTTGAGCTCTTTTATGAAATATAAGATTGTCAGCTGAAACATCTGACGCGATTTGGCGCCTTCAGTAGCTACCCTTGTCTAATTTAAGTCTACCATACCTCAGGTCAATATGTAGTTAACTACAGACGTCCCCCCCCCCCCCCAACCACCTTTCCATCTCTCTCTCTCTCTCTCTCTCTCTCCCTCTCCTCTCTCTCTCTCTCTCTCTTTGTGTGTCTCCCTCTCTCTTGTACACCTCTAGACATTCGTCAAGCAAATGATGTCTGTATAGGATGATTCTAAGAGAGAGAGAGAGAGAGAGAGAGAGAGAGAGAGAGAGAGAGAGAGAGAGAGAGAGAGAGAGAGAGAGAGAGTTAGCTTTGTCTCTAATGGAAGAGGACAGTTAAACCCACCTTACATTTTCTCAGGAAATACACCATTATACGCACCATCTTGTGGGTATTCTTTAAAGATAAACTGTTGATACGTATTTCTTACAAATAATGTATTTTATACTGAATTACGTAATTTATATGATCAATACCTAAACTCATTCGCCTCTTTATTACAGTCAGCTTGTAGTATACCGTGCACATACAGCCCAAGAAAGTATTGCATCATAAAGTAACATGAAACTGTCATTTTTTTCCCATTTTTAACATGAAACTAGCAAGAGTTAATCAATATAACAGAACGTGAAGCCCTGTCTTCAAATGAAGATTCTGAAGTGGTCTTTTATCTGCGTGAATCACAGTCAATTCACACAGATTCATCTTGTTTTTCTCCAGCCTGTTTTCCAGATCACATCTCGCCAGAAAAGTTGCAGCTGAATGAATAGAGAAATAGAAGTGTTCTAAAATTAATTTCAAAATAATCTGAATGTTTACATTTCCAATATCAGCTTCACATCAGGTCTGATCTTCTGTGTAAGTTGATGGTAGATGAAATCAGCCGGGGGTATATCTTCTCATGACATGAAAACGGTGGGTTCAAAAAATTATCTCAAAAACAAATCCGTCAGGTACTCGCCGATACTATGTTGTAAATAGCTGACTGACGTTGTGGCAAAGAAAAACTGACTGCTTTACTTCTCCAGTTTTGTTACTTTACTACTGCCGAGATCATCTATACTACTTACACTCCGCTGAGTGTTGCCTTCAGCGTTCTCTTGGAAATGTTTTCATCTTTCAGTTTAATTCAAGTGGTGTGCGCATTCATGTGTTGTCTTATCACTTTGTTTGGCGTCTTCTCTTCTGGCTGCTGTGTCTGTGCTCAAGGCGTTCGTCAATCTCTGAATAGTAACAGGGGACATCCAGTTGTAGTAATAACAGATAGCATGCAACATATATTGTACTAACCTCATTATTCAGTACCGCAGACAGCTATTGTCGCAGACAGTATACATCATATATTGTACTAAACTCATTATTCAGTACCGCAGACAGCTACTGTCACAGACAGTATATATCATATATTGTACTAAACTCATTATTCAGTACCGCAGACAGCTACTGTCACAGACAGTATACATCATATATTGTACTAAACTCATTATTCAGTACCGCAGACAGCTACTGTCACAGACAGTATACAACATATATTGTACCAACCTCATTATTCAGTACCGCAGACAGCTACTGTCACAGACAGTATACAACATATATTGTACCAACCTCATTATTCAGTACCGCAGACAGCTACTGCCGCAGCCAGTATACATCAAACACTCGCTGCCAATGTGTGTTTAAGCTTTCTGCTGACATCTTTGGCAGCACGGGGGTGGCCCCAGTGCATTGGCTAACCTGCTTGTCTAGCGGCCCTTGGTCATGTGGTCGAATTACCTTTCGAGGCGGGGATTTCTTCTATCATTAACCTGGACGGCAAGTTCGACCTAGACTAAAATGGATATTAACAATGTTCTGGGAAGTTAAGGCAGCGGCAGGACATAGATCAGATCTCCCTTCGAATGCCCTTTGGTCTAAACTATGCAACTAGCGCCATGTATCCATGTATGCCAGAAGGCGTGGCGCGAAGGTAATTTACTCATTGTTTTAACCATATACCCGATCTCGTCATACTAGTCCCGCAGTAAGTATCTGTTGTATGTCAAGTATTAGGACCGTCAAATTGTGTAGGTCTGAGTGAACGGAGGTATATGTAACCAGTTCATAGCTTGATACCCAACCCGCACCCGACAGCGCTCTTTACTGTATTTCGTAACACGGGTAACGTTAGACGCAGTCTTTCCAATGTGGTTATTCTATTCTACATCTATGATAAAAATGTCGTTGACAATAGACACCAAGTGAAATAAAATAGTACATTACGTTCAGCTGGGAATTATCAGTGAGTATGACTGGTGTAGTTTTTACGTTTTTATGTATTATTTTTGTTCTTTCTTATTTATCATCAATTCAATGTCCATATGCGAATGGGAGACAAAACGGATATTATTTCTGGAATTCTTACTGAATGCACGAAAAGTAATCACAATGACACTGAATTCAACACTAGATTACCTATGTCCTCACAATGGCACTGTACTCAACACTAGACTATGTATGTCCTCACAACTACACTGTACTCAACACTAGACTACCTATGCCCTCACAATGACACTGAATTCAACACGAGATTACCTATGTCCTCACAATGACACTGTACTTAACACTAGACTACCTATGTCCTTACAACAACACTGAATTCAACAATAGACTACATATGCCCCCACAATGACACTGAATTCAACACTAGATTACCTATGCCCTCACAATGACACTGAATTCAACACTAGATTACCTATGCCCTCAAAATGACACTGAATTCAACACTAGATTACCTATGTCCTCACAACTACACTGTACTCAATAGTAGACTACCTATATCCCCACAATGACACCGGATTCAACACTAAACTACCTATGTCGTCACAATGACACTGAATCCAACACTAGACAACCAATGTCCTCACAATGAAACTGAATTCAACTAAAGACTACTCATGTCCTCGCAATGACACCAAATTCAACAATAGACTACCCATATCCTCACAATGACACGGAGTTCAACACAAGATTACCTATGTCCTCACAATGACATTGAATTCAACAATAGACTACATATGTGATCACAATGACACTGAATTCAACACTAGACTATTGGACTGGTAGTACATGGTTCCGCCGCCCTGCTACTGAGTGAGTGCGTGGAGCGACACTATGAGCTGTGAGATTAGTGTGGAATGCTTTTACATCTGTCCGCTGTTGTTTGCACAGTGAACTGCATGTTCGGAACAATGGCCGGCTGTCGCCGAATTGATTGGTTTGCCTTTTGGTTCACGAGTGCATTTTTTCAGGTGACTCCTGGGAGTCGTCGTTGGAACTGCTGCTTTGTGCGGCACTTTCGGTGGGTCGCCCTGCAGAAAGAGACCGAGCATTGTGGGATAAAACCCTGGTCAATGAAGTCTTTCTGGTGACTGCCGAGTCCAACGACGATGAACTGTATTTTTCGTGGAGGACATTTATGTTGGCATTCTGGAGGCGGTATTATGCACAGTGTACCTGTGCGAGCTGTTGGCTTGCCGAGACTTCAGTCTGTTCCACTTTTCACATTGGGCAGTGAAGAGCATTATGTGTGATATTCACTGACACAGGAACGGGGCATTAAGGGGATGACCCGTTGCCGTGAAGTTGGAACAGCGACTAACTAACTAACTAAGTAACCAACCAACCAACCAACCAACCAACCAACCAACTAACTAACTAAACTAACTAAACTAACTAACTAACTAACTAACTAACTAACTAACTAACTAACTAACTAGCTAGCTAACTAACTAACTAACTAACTAACCAACTAACTAACTAACTAACTAAACTAAACTAACTAACTAACTAACTAACTAACTAACTAACTAACTAACTAACTAACTAACTAACTAACCAACCAACTAACTAACTAACTAACTAACTAACTAACTAACCAACTAACTAACTATCCTCACAATGACACTGAATTCAACACTAGACTACCTATATCCTCACAATGACACTGAATTCAACACTAGACTACCTATGTCCTCTACATTAGACTGCCTATGTCCTCACAATGACCCTGAATTTAATACTAGGTTGCATTACATATGTCCTCACAGTGACACTGAATTCAACACTAGACTACCTATAACCTCACAATGACACTGAATTCAACACTAGACTACCTATAACCTCACAATGACACTGAATTCAACACTGGACTACCTATAACCTCACAATGACACTGAATTCAACACTAGACTACCTATAACCTCACAATGACACTGAATTCAACACTGGACTACCTATAACCTCACAATGACACTGAATTCAACACTAGACTACCTATAACCTCACAATGACACTGAATTCAACACTGGACTACCTATAACCTCACAATGACACTGAATTCAACACTAGACTACCTATAACCTCACAATGAGACTGAATTCAACACTAGACTACCAATGTCCTCACAATAACACCGAAGTCAACACTAGACTACCTATGTCCAGAAGCAGAAAGAGCTATGGGTCTATGAAGTGCTAGGACAATCACACTTTGTCTGAATAAATTTCCAGTACTTTTCCGTCTTCGCGCGCGATTATGCTTAATATTATTTCACGAGGAGGAACAGCTGACACCATAATTACATCTCATGGTACCTCCAACGTCAATGCCATATTTACATCTCACAGAACTTCCACACGTACATGTCATATTTACATCTCACAGAACTTCCACACGTACATGTCATATTTACATCTCACAGAACTTCCACACGTACATGTCATATTTACATCTCACAGAACTTCCACACGTACATGTCATATTTACATCTCACAGAACTTCCACACGTACATGCCGTCATGCCATATTTACACGTCATAAAACCCACACATATACATGTCATATTTACAGCTCATAACCCCCCCCCCCCCCCCCCCATACGGTCATGTCATATTTACAGCTCACAGTAGGTGAGCATGCTCTGTAGACTTTAGATATTATTAGTTAGTTTCATATCCATTACTTGACGTGCAGTCAACCCCAGCATGTAAGAGGTCACCATGGTCGAATGGAAAAGAATGCTCGCTCTCAAATATCCGGTGCGCTGATGCCAAGGTAGTGGGTTCAACCCCATCACCGGACAGTTGGACTAAAATGTTGACTTTTCGTCCTTGACTCGGGGACGTAAATTACAAGTACCTCTAAAGTCGGAGTGGATTCGCCTAATAGCGAGGGACACTGGTAATATGGAAAGCTAATCCACACGCAAAAATCAGATCAGTTCACTAGAAGCAAAAGCACATGGTTGACTACGCTTGAGTTCACAGCCAGCTTTCAGTAGTTTGCCATTGCTTGCTGGACAGCAGACGTCTCATACCATCGAAATCACCGCAAAGCGATCTGCTTCCAGGTCGGCCGTAGCTGATTTCGAATCCTTGACCCGGTATGTCAGAAATAAAGCCTAAGCTACAGAATGTGGCAGAATGTAGATGTATGGATACAGAAATCGTGATGACAATGTGTGGAGAATGGCGTTTATTTCCATGTCTCTTACCGTCACCAACTGCTTAATCTGTTATCTCTGTCTGGCCTTATACAAAAAACAAATCTATTGACATGTAGGTAGAGAAATGTGAATGTTTCCCATATGTATGCTTTGTACTTTGTTTACTCATCCATACAGCCCTCTCCGTGGTCATCTATTTAGAGTCTGGTGACAATAAAATACCTGCAATCTGCAGTAGACATATTATCATCGTCTGTGGCCATTGTTTCAGTTCGTTGAACACCGTGGTACCGATCCCAAGGATTTTTACACTAACCTCAGTCTCATAGATGACAACCCTTTCCAGGTCTCAGGTGATCTGAAAGCCAATGCATTGGACCTAACAATTAAAACTCACAGTATTTTAAAGGATTCACAACCGACAGACCTACCGAGCGACCGATAGGCCAACCATTCATAGACTTAAAAATCATTTTTCTACCGCGAAGGCATCTACTGAGGTGCACTTTCAAGGTTAGTTTTACTTTAATACGTTCAGTTTCATTTAGCTTCTATTACAAAATATTTGAAACAATTATTTACAACAAGTGAGTAACAACATGATAAACACAAATGTAACGACAGTTAAAAACAATCCCCAGACCGAACTGTTGTGTGTGATCTTGTTCTGTTAGGACGCCAGTGTTTCACAATGAGTAAGAAATGGTTAGGAAACTGGCAACAGCGGAGATTTGGTTTTAAAGAAGAATGTTGGGACCATCATGGCAAAGAAGGAAATAAGCACTAAGAACAGCTGCAGGAGTTACACAGCCACTCATCAACCCCATAAGAGGAAATATTTTTAGGCACTTCAATAGAAGAGATGGGAACCTAACTAACGAGGAAAGGCAGAGAAAGACAGGGAAAGCTGTATTTGAAACGGTGGGCATAGTAAAAGTAACCTGACAACACCACATTCATCAAACCATTGGATGACAAAGGGGATGGCGAGTCATGGTCGCCGATGTCTTTTTCAGACCAGTCACCTGGAAAATACAAAGAAGGCACAGATTGTAATTATCTTTCAAAACATTCAATGTAAGGCATAAAAGACAGAAAACTGATGCGAAGGACGGAATAAATGCAGGTTAAAGTTTATCACTGCTGGTGCTTATTTATGACAGTTAAATACAACCATTTCGCAGTACGCCGAAGGTTGCAGGGCTATGGTGGAACAGTTCGTAGCGAAACACGGATTTATATGCTGTGTGTGATTTATTAGTCAATATTACGTTCAGTAGTTTGCCATTGCCGGTCTCTCTGGCTGTGGGATTACAACACTTTCTCCGTAATCCCGTTTGTCACGCAGAGTCTCGTTGCGGTAGCGAGCTGGGAGCGGTTCGTCCGCCGCTGGTGACTTGCGGGACACTGAGCCGGCTGCTCAGAAAGCAATGGCAAACTACTGAGCGTAATCTTGCCAAGAAATCAACATACAGCTGAAAGATGCTGGTGTTGACAGCGAGGTCCTGTAAAAGGATATGCTTAAAAAAAAAGTTTGCCATTGGTTTCTGAACGGCCGAGGCCTCATGCCATCAAAAGCAACGTAAAACGGTATGCTTACAAACCGCCGCGCCGCGGCTGATTTCGAACCCCCGACTCAATTCACAATACTGTCTCCCTAATTTATTGAGCTCTTAAATCAAGAGCAACAACTGTCAAGAAAACCGCAACACGACTATGGACATAGTGCAGGCACCTCTGCGTGAAAACCTCTCGGAGAAACAAGTCACAATGCAGGTTTCCCGAAGTGTTGGGCTTTGAAATCATGAGCCACGAGGGTTACAATAAAACTAATATCGAGCAGAACCCTGCACGAACACTTCTAAGCGGAACAATCCACAACAGTGTGCCTAATTTCTCTACCTGGACCTCATAGTCATAGCTACCATTTACCAACACCGACGGAGTGTTCAGAGTTTTGTTTCCTAGATAAGAATTACCTGCAAAAGCAAAACGGCATGGCCCTGCACAATATCACTCCTTCCTGACTGACTGCTTTTGAACGTGCTTCACACCTGCTGTACGCTCCCGCCGCACTGTCTGCGTACCCTTCCCTCAAAGCATGACTGGTAGTGGGGGTGGGGTGGAAGTTTAGATAAATATCTTTTATCTACAAGAAAGAGGAAGTAATTTGTGTACATATTTCTTCTTACATATAATAGTAGTTAGCGCCTAGATCTGCGTTGCTAACTACATGTTATAGATTCATGAACGCTACCGCAAGCGATAGTGAGAGGGAAGTAAGATGATGGATGAATCCGTTTTAGGAGGGAGAAAATTCCCACATAGAACATTTATTAACAAAATATTGTGTTGAGGCCATTCTGTGGAATGCAGGCAGTCTGAGATCGTATTGTTATACATTAATTAAACTGGGATTGTTTCAGAAATGCATGTTCGTTTGATGTGTCTTCCTTTTTTAGCCCATGCCGTATTGTGTTGGTGATCGTATCTGTCCACAGTCATCTGTCTCGTGCACTGCCAATCATTTCTGATAATGATGTTCCTACATGCCATGATGTCAAACTTTCTCTCTTGATGTTTAATGTACAATTTTTAAATCATAATGCAGAAATACATTTACTTTTTACATAAC
>JACEFZ010004604.1:0-36951 GCA_014155875.1 Cepaea nemoralis
TTTTTCCATTGTAAGAGAAGTTCTATAATAATTAATTGCAACATCCCACGTTCGTCCTTAATGATTACAAAATGGTCCAAGACTCACAATTTATTTTGCCAGAGAGAAGATGAATGTTACACTTTAATTTGTTTGTTGGCGTTGTGCAATAGGCTGTCAATACACTCTTACGTCTGCATTGCTATGACAAGTCTCCTTGTGACTACATTTAAACATTTCACAATTTTAATAATTATGGAGTCGAGATGTTACAAGTTTGGGGCATTCTCAATTGTTTCATTGCTGAATATAAATGTTGGTTGTCATATAGTTTTATCTGTGGACACCACTTTTGATCTGTTCCCCTCTAACTTCATGATGTGTATCTTCACTTTGCCTGTTGTGTTTCCTCTATCTTCAGACGTCAGCATTGATAAATCAAAGACAGCTGCAGTCAAGACAGCTGCACTCACCACTTCTTTATGTCAATTCATTAATCATCATTCCTTGTAACAATTATTCAGTATGTTTTGTCTCAACTCGTATGTTTCTCTTATCACCATCGTCTCCCTTCGTTAGTTCTTCTCATAGCTCTTTTCGTGACATGGCCAAAACCTTCAACCTTCCCTTCCGTACTTCAATGTTGCCACATTAAGATCTACTATGTATCTTCCTATTTCAAGATGTAGATAATCAATGGCAGATGCTGAAGAATTAAATCAGTTTGGCTGCAGAAAAAACTTCATTGGCACATTTCCGTCTTGACAAACGATAATTTGGTACATTGTGCTTCAAAAAGGCTTAATAACTACGACCCATTGCGGTAGCAAGTGTGGCCAATTCGCGCTGCAAGTGTTTGCCCACAGTGGATACATGTGAAAACATGGTAATTTCCACCATCATGCACCAATCTTACGTCTCTCACGCTCTGTGTGTGCTTTATCTGCAATCATTTTCTCCATTGTCTTTATTCCATTTCTGATAGTTGCCCTCCATGCAACACGTTCAGCGGCGACTTGCTCTCAATGTGCATCATCAATGCCTGTATAAATCATGTCCCGCTTACATACATCTTTGTGTCGTAGTAGAGGCTGACCCTGAGATCTCCTACCCATCTGTAATTCACCAAACAAGATGTCCTTTGGTATTCTACCATCATCCATCCTCCTAACATGTGCTGTCCATCTAAGTCTATGAAGATGAGCACGGAACACACCGGCACACAACCTGATCTTTCCAATACTTGTGTGTCTTGCCACTTAATACCAAGTATTCTTCGCAAACACCGCATACGAAAGCTGTTTAACCGTTTCTCTTGGTGTGAGTAAGTTGTCCAGGTTTCACTGCCATAAAGAAGAGTATTAAGGAAAAGGCTTGCTAGACGAGGACCTTTGTTTTGGCAGTAAGTTTCCTGTTCTCCCAGACTCTATTTGCTAACATGTTCATTGTTGTTGCTACCTTACCAATCCTGATGTTGATTTCCTGATCTAGGGATAATTTGCTATTTACCTCTGATTCTAGATATCTAAAATGGTCTACTATCTCCAGTTAGGCGTCGTCAATAAAAATTGATGGTACCCCATGTGCACCTTGTGACATAATATGTGTCTTCCTTTTGTTAATTGTTAAACCAAATTCAGAATAAGCATTGGAGAATGCAGATAGTAGATGTCGTAAATTCTTCCTCAAAGTGGGTCGTAATTGCAGCATCATCCGCTAAAAGCAACTTTCTGATCAGTACCCTCCTAAATTTTGTCTTCGCCTTCAATCTCTGAGCATTATATAGGCCACCATCTGAGCGTGAGTGAATGTATATACCGGTATCCTGATCATGAAAGGCATATTTCAGTAGAAGTGAAAAGTATATCCCAAAGAGGGTGGGGAGCTAGTACACAACCTTGCTTAACTCCACTCTTGATTGCAAACTCTTTTGAAGTTACACCATGAAACTTGATTATACCCTTCATGCCTGTGTGGGACGATTCCACAATGGACAGAAGAGTTGGTGGGCAGCTAATCTTTTTTAGTGCTTTGAACAGACCCTCACGACTGACAAAATCAAATTTCTCTGTGAGGTCGATGAAGGCAATAAACAGTGGTTGAATTCTGTTCACGGCATTTTTCTTGCATTTGTCGCATTGAGAATATCATATAAATGGTAGACCGGTTCTGTCGAAAGCCACACTGTGATTCGGGGTAGACATGATCTCCTGGGACTTGAAGTCTGCGCAGAAGAATTCTGGCTAATACTTTTCCAACAATTCACAGAAGTGAGATACCCCTATAGTTGTTGCAGTCGCTCCGATCGCCCTTGTTCTTGTACAGTGTTATGATGCTTGAATCTTTGAAATCCTGTGGGACTTGTCCTTCTCGCCAGCATAGCTCTATTAGCTGGTGGATCTGTAGAGTGAGTGTGTCTTGCCCACTCCTGATAACCTCTATTGGAATCCCATCATTACCTGGAGCCTTACCAGATGCAAGTTCATTTATAGCACACTTAACTCCTGTTATGATGGGAAGTGTGTCCAGGTGGTCAAGAGTTGGCAGGGCCTCTATGGCGTTGAGGGCATCATCCGCTAGTGTGGTCTCACTTGAGTTAAGCTCTAAATTGTGCTCGACCCATCTATCCATCTGCTGTTTCTTATCAGTGATGATTTCTCCAGTCAAGGTTTTCAGTGGTGCACTTCTTTTGATCATTGGACCACAGGCTTTCTTTATCCCTTCATACATGCTTCTGATGTTTCCCTTATCACTTGCGATTTGAATGGACTCACATAACGTTATCCAATAGTCATTCGCACACTGCCTGGCAGACTTTTGCACATCCTTCCTAGCTTGCTTCAGCTCACTCAGAGTGTTACTCGTTGTTCTTTCCTTGTTTCTTAAGAGAGCTATCTTCTTTTTATCAATCAAGTGCTGCAGTATCTGGCTGTTTGCCGCAAACCAGTCCTGCCTCTTATGATCCGCAGTGCTGTAAATCCCTACCGCTGTTTTATAAATACTTTCCTTAAGTTTACTCCACTTTTCACTTACTGTACAATTGTCTGATGTATCAGTGAAAGCGTCTTCAAGTTGATGTTGCAACTCAATGCACCAGGATCGTGAGTGTTAATAATATTAATCCTGGGGCTAGATTTGTGTTTAGCTGTGTAGATTCTCTTTGGTCTCAGTCTAATCCTTGCAACAACCAAAGAATGATCCGTATCACAGTCAGCACTGTGGTAACTTCGAGTTAATGATGTATGGTTCAGATGTTGTCTCCGTGTGATAATGAAGTCCAGCTGATGCCAATGGCCGGATCTTAGATGTTTCCATGTGACCTTATGCAGCTCTTTTGTTTTAAAAAAGGAGTTTGTAATACATAGGTCATTTCTGGTGCAATGCTCCAGCAACCTTTGCCCATTTTCATTCATGCGACCGATGTTGTATTTTTCAAGGCACACTGGCCATGAACTCGAGTCCTTGCCCACACGAGCATTGAAATCACCGAGCATATAAATGTAGTCGGATTTTGGAACTGCCTTGATCACGGAGTCTAGCTCCTCATAGAACGTATCCTTCACATCATCAGAGGAAGCGAGTGTCCGTGCATATGCAGTGATAATGGCGACGAAACCACAAGAGGTTGCCAAGCGCAGGGATAATAGTCTTTCATTACCTCCAGCTAGGATATCGATTATTCCCAGTAGCGAATTCTTCACTGCAAAGCCCACACCATGTTGCCTTTTTCTGCCTGCCCTGTACCGTTCAAAAACAAAGGTGTAATTGTTTTCCCTGAGTGACACTTCCACGAGTCTCCTGCAGGCCATCAATATCAATGTTATGACGATTGCGTTCACATCAATCACAGCCGTTTTTCTCACATGGTCAATATTTGTCAAGTCAGTGGAAAATCCTGGACACGTGGTTCTCACGTTCCAGGTTGCAAGCCGTAGCTTGAGTTTTCTATTTTTCTTTTTATTAGTACCTGGTGCATTGGTTTTACAGCCTGCCATTCAGATTTTGTCCTTGCCCCAAGCACCCATTGAAGCAGACAGGCTGTGACGGATCAGCACCCAATTGGCCGGGGGCTGCCCACCTTGAAGCGGGCGGTAGCTAATCAGTGACACCTATAGGTGTCTCCAACCGTTAGAGGCAACGCGTGGCGCCCCATGTCTACGCCAATTGACAATGACTTACAGCCCGTAACAGTTACCTCTCGCTTTGATTCCGAGACCGATTAAGACCAGGGATGGAGTTATTGCCTCTCCATAGCACAAAGCCTGGGCTAAAATATAGAGACCATGTGTTGCCTATGCAGCACGATCCCTCTCGCGGCCTGCCTATTTCACTCCAGAGGAAAGGTAACACCTATACATCTGGAACAAGACAAGCTGCAGAAGCTGCCGGATCAGCAAAGCAATGCTCTAGCTGTCCGCCTGTCGGAGCTTCGATCCTAGACCAGCTGCCAACCAAGGCTTAGAGCCTGGTCTGCCCTGCCATGACATTTTGTCTTTAGGTTGCATTTCCTCGCACCAGGATAAGGCTTGTACCCTCCCAATTGTGCTCTTCCGCCCGAAGCCGTTGGAACAATGTGGGGTGTCGGGTTTGGTAAGCGCCGTCCAACATTCGATGCCGACAGAAATCAGGTAGTACCGTCTAAAGACAGAAACAACTATTCCACAATTAAAGAAGATGGGTCGTAAGAAATGGATGACTGAAGAAATTTTACAACTAATGGAAACGAGAAGACTCAACAAAAATAATCCTGCCAAATATGAAGAAATTCACAGACAAGTCAGAATATTATGTAAGGAGGCAAAAGAAGCATGGCTTGAGAAAGAGTGCATAGACATTACAAACCAACACAACTGTCAAAATACCAAATCAGTGCACAAAATAATTAAAGATCTTACTAATAAAAGAACAAGTAAATCAGCAGGCTGTCTAAAAACTAAAGGTGGCAAAATCATAATAGAAAAAGATCAGATTCTACATGTATGGTCAGATTATGTGACAAACCTTTATGATGATAACAGAGATGAACAGTATGATATTAGATTTAATAATGAAGGACTGCCACTTTTGAAGATGGAGGTTCAGAAGTTCTTAAACATATGAAAGCAGGCAAAAATCCCGGTTCAGATAACATCGCAACAGAAATGATTAATGCTTTAGAAGAATATGGAATAGATCAAGTCACCAGACTGCTGAACACATTATATGATACTGGAGATACACCTTCTGATTTATGTAATTCTGTATTTATTGCAGTCCTAAAGAAATCAGGAGCCTTGGAATGTGATCAACATAGAACAATTAGTATAATGAGTCACATCATGAAGATTTTTCTACGAATTATCATGCAAAGAAAGAGGACGGAAATACAACCTGAAATAGGGGAAGAACAATGTGGGTTTGTAGAAGGAAAGGGTACATTAAATGATGTGTATATGCTGCGATCAGTTATTGAACGTTCTATAGAAGTAAACAAAGTTGTACATCTTTGCTTTATTGACTACACACAGGCTTTCCATAGAGTAAGACATGTCAACATATAGATATGCTTGCAGACCTAAAAATTTATGGGAAAGACATTAGACTTATTAAAAACATGTATTGGAAACAACAAGCTACCATAAGGATTGATAATGAAGTGGGACAATATCAGCCTATTACGAGAGTTTTGATATGGGTGGATGTGTAATGTCTCCAGAACTTATTTCCCTATACAGTGAAAATATTTTCAGAAAAGTAGAAGATATAAATGGAATCATCATTGAAGGACGAAACATCAATAACATTAAATAAGAAGATGATACAGTACTGATTGCAGACAATGAGCAGTATCTGCAACAATTAATAGATACGGTTGCCGCACACAGTGAACAACTGGGGTTAGAATTAAATTGTAAAAAGACACAGATTATGGTCGTCACTAGGAAGAAAGAAATACCACAATGTAATATACAAGTAAATGGGAATATTCTTCAATAAGTGAATCGGTACAATTATCTCAGAACAGTCATAACATCTGATGGGAGATGCCTTGAAGAGATTAGAACAAGAATCGCCATGGCGAAAGTAGCCTTTAGCTAGATGAAAAACATACTGACCAATAAAAAGATGTCATTTGAAACGAGAAAAAGATTGTCCTTGTTTCACATCCATTCAAAAGTACAGGCTCTCTGTAGCACCTCAACACTCTTTTTCTCTCTCATTTATTTTTAAAGAGAAAAAGAGTGTTGAGGTGCTACAGAGAGCCTGTACTTTTGTATGGATGTGAAACAAGGACAATGAGCATTCAAGCTGAAAAACATCTGATGGCTGTGGAAATATGGTTTCTGGGGAAAATGAAAAGAATACCATGGACAAACAGAAAAACAAATGACCAAGTACTACAGGAAACAAATGAAAATCGTTAATTGATTAGAGAAATTAGACGTAGACAGTCAACATCTTTTGGGCATGTTATGAGAAGAAATGAATTGGAGAACTTGGTGACAACTGGCAAGATCAAAGAGAACAGACCAAGGGGAAGGCCGAGAAGTAAGTACATCGATTGCTTGACCACAGGAACATTGAGCTGATCCACGACTCTGGTGTTCGAGTGAAATGGCCAGTCATAACCGCCCACGCTTTCCGGCATGACACATGATGGATGGATGGATGTATCTTCTGTTATTTGGCTGTCGAAGCAAGTAGATTTTCACCATCAACTTTGTCATCACGTTCCAATTTGACCCCGCTAGTGTATTCACCTGTGCATTCTACATGAGTTTCAATGAAGTCATACTTTCTGCAAACAGTTTTCATATCAGTGAGCATCTTGTTTCTGTCTGCCATAACTTCCGCTGGCGCTGCGTCTCCTTCATCTCTTTCCAACCTGACAGCGTCAATATCTTCTACTCTCCATTCATCATTATCAGCGCTCATGCCTGTGAACAACATTTTTGTCACTGGAATCGGTGGTTCAACTTGTTACAGCTTCGATATCATCTTGCTATTCGGCATCACTTTCCTATTTTATATTGCCAAAATCTCAAACGTTACATTCCACATTGTCTGTTACACTATATTCTGTTGTTCCATATCCACCAATACACGTACTTTATTCAATTCTATCTAAAATATCATTTCTTACGTTGTACTTTTTGTCGCTACTTTGCCATTTCACACCGAAAAATGGTGAAATCTCCAACCAGCAGTGTGTGTTATGGATTCGTCCTTCCCCAAGAATGCGCCTACATCATTGATCTCTTGAAATATCCGTCTACCAAAACTTCACTCACCCTTTTATCGTTTCGCCACACTTAGACTAGCTTTTTCTCGCATATTCCATCTACGCTGCCAGTTTTCAGGCCTTTGTCTTCAGAATCCCTGTTCCATTTCATATCGACATTATCTTCAAACTTTGTTTACAAATCATGTGACTCAACATCACTTAACTATAGTTCATCAAGTAGAAAAGAAACACCATAATGGCCCCAATTATAACACGTCAATAAACCGACAGTTGAACGAGGTCTGAAAACATTTTTTTTCTTCTTCAAAGTCAGCTACGTTTAACTGTCGGTTTGTTGGTGTGTTATAATAGGGGCCCGTATGATGTTGTTATTTTCATCATCATCAAGTGCCGTGCCAGCTGGCATAGGGGTTCATGACTCTCCACAGATCGTTGGTTTTCTGGATAAACTCCGCTGTTGATATTCCTCCATGCCACCGTCTCAATCCATTCAACATCATTTCTCTTGGTTTGCCTCTGTGTCACCAACTGGCTGGGGTTAGATCCCAGATGGGCAACCACTCAGCCAAATTCGTTTTCTCCTACTGGGGTTTAGTTCTGGGTGCAGTTTGAGATCCCTTACCTCTGTCAGATGGGACTAATTACCACCCCAGATCCCAGAGAGAAAACATGGAACTAGTGTCTTTTATGCTGATTTAAGACACCGTCCCTGATACTCAAGAAAACAGCCAAGAAGTGGCTCGTTGAAGATAGAATATATCTATATAGATTTGGCTGTACTTGGTATCACCAGAAGTGAGAAAGGAGGAGTTAAGTTATGCAACGTAATCTGGTTACTTATGACTGCATAGGCAAGTTACCTCCCTGACATAATTCCTACTTCTGGACAATATGTGTTCGACCCCCACTAAATGATATAATAATGTGTGCACTATATTATATAAGCTACACAAACATTTATAAACATTTAGAATATATACGGACACATTGAGTTTTAAAATACAACATCTGTGTTTATTATTTCTAGTCTTGATGATCATGTGATGATGATGATGATGATGATTATCATATGGTATACGTAACTTAAGAGGGTACATAGATCATGCTTCCCCCGGTGAGACGCAGTTCACTGTCAGACTGAAGTTAGTTTGCCTCTGCCTCTCTTCTCCTCAGTCTTTCCAGTTGTCACGATGTTCTCCAATGCCTCTCTTCTCATAACATGATAAAAAAATGTTAGCCTCTTTCTTATTTTTATATGTAATGTACTAGTTTCATGAGCCTTTTTAAGGCAGTCGTTGTTAGTTATTTTTGCAGTCCAAGGAATTCGCAGCATTCATCTCTGTTGTTTCTAATATCTTCCTAATTTGTTCATTTACATTCCAAGATTCACAGACATACAGCAAAATAGGTTTTATATAGCACTTCAGCACTCTCTTTCTTACATTCAATAGAAATAGTTACTTATTGCATAAAATATTCTTCATTTTCTGAAATGCAGCCTTTCATTGCCCTATTTTGCTCTTAATCTCTGTTGTGCATCTTCCATCTGATGTTATAAATTCCCCTACGTATTTAAAATGATCCACTTGGCAAGGAATTTTCCTTCTATCTCTATTTCACATTTGGGTGGCACCATTTTCTTTGATATCACCATTGTTACTGTTTTCTTGATATTCAAGGAGAGTCCTTTCTTTAACCTCTCTGTTATTACATTGCCCAACAATTGTTGTAGATCTTTTGCATTATCCGACATCAATACTGTGTCATCTGCACAGCGTATGTTGTTTATATAACATCCAAATAGTATTGCTGGCTTCTCGTTGATCTCTCTCCTTATTACTTCGTCATAGAGGGAGAAGGGATCCAGTGATAATACACATCCCTCTCGGACTCCCAGCCTTATTTGTTCATAGTTTCTGTCCTTGTTTCTCATTGTAATTGCTGCTACTTGGTTCCAGTAAATATGTTTTATTATTCTGAGATATTTTCCATCAATGTTAACATCTTCCAACATTTTAATCATTTCATTACGTCTTTCTTTGACAAATGCCTTATTATTATCTTTGAAGCACAAATATATGTCCGTCTGTATCTATTTTGATCTTTCTAATAGTTTCCGTAATGTATATGTTGCATTGTTTGTACCCTTTCCTTCCACAAATCCATACTTCACCAATTTGGATGTTTATTTTCTTTCTTGTTCTTCTCATTATAATTCTGAGTAGAAGCTTAATGACATGGTTTATGATGTTAATCGTACACAAATCTTCGCATTCAATTGCTCATGGGTTTTTTAGTATAGCTATAAATACAGATTTCAGCATATCACTTAGTATTGTTATGGGGTTGAGAACTGCAGATATTGATGATGTCAAATGGCAGTAGAAGAACCAAAAGAGGTTATGTGTGATGTAAGGAAAGATAATAGAAACATTAGATCATCCTATATAATCAAAGACTTTATGGGGGGGGGGGGGGAGATGTAGAATACAGAGTTGAAGATACCAACGTCACACAACGGTCGTACGATATAGATGTAAATATTAATAATTATAAAGATACAAGTGGTGAAGAAGATAACATTCAGAGAGAAGGTGTCACAGATACACATTCAGAACAGTAAAAAATCTTCCGTAACAGATAATGTGGACTGGAGTTTTGAAAATTTGAAGATGGTATATGGGAAAGTGATGCTAAGCGAAGAACCAAACTAGCAGATGTAACACAAGATACCAGTGATAAAAGTCTCGTTGATCCAATTGGAGATATGCAACATTGAAAATAACCAGAAGATAGTTGAGGGTGTCAACGATATAACACGGAAATATGCTGGAGATTGTGTCGAGCGGAGAGAGATTCAGGCAGGCAGAATCCATGAAGTCAGTTGCCACAGCAGCACACTTCATTGGAAATAATGTGGTATGGAGACTGGAGGATATTAAACATGTGAAGTGTGGAGAGTGACGCTGAAGATGAGAATTAAGATATCCGATTTCCAACTGCGTGAGATAGACGCAAATATGAAAACTAACATAAACACAGCAATCTTCCTAACCACAATACAACCACAGAAACAAAAGAAAATGATCAATCCAAAGACACTTATACAGCTAAAGAAACCAAAACAAACACTGAGAATAACTGCATAAATGGACACAACTACTGAGATCGATACAATCAGAAAAGAAACCAAAACAACCACTGTAACGGACAGTACCAAAGGAAGCGACTTTAATTGGGGCACACAGTAGCCAACGCAATAAAGGAAACTGACACATGCAAAGAAATCTACACAAAACAAAACGACAAATCCAAAGACAGACTGATACAACCAACAGAAAATAAACAAAACATCCTAAACACACACACACACGCGCGCGCGCACACACACACACACACACACACACACACACAGAAATCAACAAATCAGTGAAGCTGACACCACCTGAGAAAACTAAACAATCAAAAGACACCGGCACAACCACTGTAGACTGATACAACAACATTCTGATACAACCCTAATAAATCACCACAAAACACTGAGAAAAGACCTTGACACAACCAAAAGAAAATAAAAATATCTATAATAACCGATACGGTAAACCTCTCTCTCTCTCTCTCTCTCTGTCTCTTGTCTCTGTCTCTGTCTGTCTCTCTCTGTCTCTGTCTCTGTCTCTCTCTCTCTCACACACACACACACACACACACACACACACACACACACAGAGTGAAAATTACACAACCACTGAAAATGACAAGCATTGAGACAACCCCAAGAGCGACATAACCAGTAAAACTGACACAACGTCAGGCTGTCAAAGGAATTCAATACAAACACTGAGCCATCAAGACGCTAAGATAATAAGTAAAACACACACAAAGAAAACGATAAAGACCTAAGAAATCAACACAAAATAGAATACAAATCCATAAAAAACCTGTAAAGACATCAACACTGTGTGTGTGTGGGGGTGAGGGAGGGGGGGGGGGGGGGGGGGGAGAAGAAGCGCAGTTGTAAACGCCTCCATCAATCCTGTCAGAAATGTAGGGGTGCTGCCGCCAAGTTAATTACTATCATGGACGTGCAACTCCACATGTTAGAGTGGTTATTTGTGACACCGAACAGGCAACCAACCAATTTGTCAGACGACTAAGGCAACCAGTTTTTCAGACGACTAAATTGATTTCCAGATTTGCTGTCCAGTATGTCAGTAATCACTGTTCCTCGCACTGGTGTTTCTTTTGGGTAACGCATATGATCCACAGAGAAACTCGGGTCAAAATCTATATATCTGAAATAAATATTAAGCCCTTGGATATCGAAGAGTACAGCTGGGAATGGCTCGATACTATATATAATTAGCCAATCTTGGTACCCCAAAGTAGTGGGAAAGAGAAAATTAGATGTCTAGATTTACTACTGGACTACTAGACAGGCAGGTTTTCTCCCCGCCAATACCACCTCTCTTAGTAGTAATTAATCACTCACCAAGGTAAGCATTGCAGTTGCTTCACTTGGAAACATTTTAAAGATGAACTATGATTTAAAACAAACTACGATCACTTCATTTAATAGCATGATTATTTACAACATGCTGTGGGGTGGGATGATGGTACGTATGGTGCTACTCCAGGTACAACATTCGCATATAGTAGGTAAAAAGGTAACACGTGAACGTAACTTCGTGTAGAATGCCTGGATCACTGGCATAACGTCGGAAATGTAGGTGAGATGATGCCTCAGTTACATTAGGATTCCACTAAGGTCCAGTAAACAACACCTAAGATCCAGTAGGATCAGCCCGTCGGTTTTCTAGACCAATATCCAGTCCTAACCATACCTCGTATCTCACCGTTTTCGGGGTCTACAGCCTGGTGCTCTTGTTGAGAGCTTGGAATACATAATCATGAACGTGTAGTGTCTAAGTTCTGTACCAATACAATCCTAGGTAATTGTCACAATAAATCTTGGATGTCGATCGGTGACAGAAAGTCGCACCAAACGTCTACAAACAGCCGGCATTTCTTTAATGTGTTGTTGATCGAGGAAGGACTATAGCGCCATACGTCTGCAAGGCGGCAGCCATCCTTTGAAGTTGGAGACACTCTGTCTGGATGTGGGTCGGCTAGATCTTTTGTTGTGGGGAAATTATTCTCCAGATTACAGACGGCGGGACTTTTTGAAGTACCGGGATGATTCCCCAGATGAAAGAGACAGCCAGTCAGTTGTTGACATTAAGTCGGAAATGGAGAGAGAAAAATAGCTTCTAGACTGTCTGCTGTCTGGACAGTTTTGTGACGTCACTCAGACCCAGTATTAAACCAGTTGAGGTAAACAAATTTGGGTAGTCGACCAAAAGTTGTGAAGCGCTACGGACGTGTGCAATATTCCTAGTTGTGTATAGAGAGAGACTATAGTGTCTATTGTTGATGTATATCCGCGGACATCTATCCAGTGTGTGATTTCATAGTCTCCATCTACAACAGGAATAATTATATGGTATTCTATTAAACATATCTAACTTAGATTATTCTTAGGAATAGAGTGCAGTACTGTGCGGTGATAGAACGTATTATAAGAGCGTCGGCAACAGTAGCCTATCGCGTAGCTTAAACTAGCTGGTGTGAGATATCATTTAACTCAGTGAGTTAAGGACAATGTAGTGGGATGATATTTAGTGAGATTTAGGATGGTTTGGGGGGGGGATGAAGGGAATGTGAAATGGTAGGATCTTCAAGTAGGGCATCTGCTGGGTTTCTACCCTGTTCCTTTAGTCTTTCCTTGTATTACCATGACTCAGACCGAAGTGATGAGCTCCTCGGCCTTATGACAGAGTTTGGTTCTCTGTTATTTTTTCTGAGTGCGGCCGGTGGCCTACACTCACCTAATAAAGGTCGGAATCGGGTTGCTCTCACCAGGTGTGTTCTTTCTTCAACAGGTTCCACTCGATTGTTCCACGTTATTCTACCAAGAAGCTAGCAACAAAATCATAGAAAGTCATGGCTCGAGTATTGAAAGCAGAGTTTACTGAGAGGCTTTTGCACTGGGCCCATAACCCAGATGGTCTGCAGGAACCTGGCCTCTGCTGAGCAGGAAATTATTATTATATAAAGGTGTTTATTAAGTGATAGTTTACATCACATTAAATTCAGGACACTGAAAATAACACCTGTACCAGGAACACTAGTAAATATAAATACCTGGAACAGTAACCTTGTGTGTTAACATTGGGGAATTCTTACAACAAGTGAAATACTAACATTTAGATTTTCCAAAGTGACAGTAACAATAATTTTAGGATTCTCTGATCACAGAACTTTTATGAACAGAGTAGTTACACTGTGTGTGTTGGATCGATGTTCAATATTGGACTGTTTTCCAATATTGAGGACCAAGCATCCTGATTGTCCACGAGCTATCTGAGGAAGTCGACACTTGGCCTGAGAGACACATCATCTGGGTGAGGTTTTCTGTCCCTGATATGGTGTTGTGGTGTGGCCAGTACGATGATGAAGCAGACTGTGCTCCTTGGCTGTTCGGTCTGATTCTGCATACACACTAGATTATACGACAGACATTCTACTCATACACTTCGCACATACATGACACTTTTCTCTATTAAACTAAATTGTTGTTTTGTTAGAGCCAGTGTTGTGTAGTGTGTTTTCGGGAAAAGAATGAGAGGGGGCTTGGTACAGTAGTAAAAGAGAGAGAGAGAGAGAGAGAGAGAGAGAGAGAGAGAGAGAGAGAGAGAGAGAGAGAGAGAGAGAGAGAGAGAGAGAGATCCAGGGACCGACGGGGTTTTGTGGACAGAAATCAAGAAGATCCTCAAGATAGTGATATGGGGTTAAAAGGATGTCGATGTTGATTCCCCTCACCCCAGGGACGACATTATAAATAATATACGACATTACTGGGGCTCGACACGGGATATTTTGACACGGGATATTCTTGACACGGGATATTCGACACGGGATATTTTGACACGGGATATCTTGACACGGGATCGCCTGACACGGGATATCTCGACACGGGACGGTGATATCAGATTAATGAGGATCCAGCTAGGGTGAATGTGGATAGGAGTTAAGACACATATCTTACCTGTTCACACTTCACACGTCTACATAGGTCTTTGGTCCTAATTCTACTCTTGTCATTGAGAGATTGTGTTGTGTTGTGCTGTGTGGTGTTAAATATATAGATACATTTTAATTAGTGATTATCTATATATTTGATTTTGGAGATAATTTGCACTCAACCTGCTGACTTAACTCTCTGAAATATGGCCACTCCTAAACTAACTATGGCAGAACTAAGGGCAAAGGGGGAAGAAATGGGCTTGTCGGGTTCTGCACTAACAGATTACATACAGGTGGTGGAGAGGGATTTTCGTCAAGCAGAATGGGAAGATCGGAAGGCCGAGATGGAATTGAGAAAGATGGAGTTAGAAGACTAGAGAAACTTGAAGCTGAGGAAGCAGCTAAAAAACTTGAAGCTGAGCAAGCCACTAGAATGCTGGAACTTGAAGCTGAGCAAGCAGATAAGAAACTTGAAGTTGAGCAAGCAGCTAAGAAACTTTAAGTTGAGCAAGCTGCTAAGAGATTGGAAGCTGAACAAGAAGCTCAGAAACGGGAGCATGAGTACCGAATGCGGGAACTCGAGCTTAAGAGACAATCTAGTGGGGAAACTGAGGGAGCAGTGGGAGGTTCCTCTCTCCCTGGCTCAACCCCAATGGGTGGACATAGTTACCATGCTATGAAGTTTCCTTTGGCTGTCTACGAAGAAGACAAAGAGAAGATCGACCAGTACTTACAACGCTTCGAGGCCATGTCTGTTGCTATGGGTCTGGATCGTGACAAATGGTGTCTTATATTGTCCCAGGGATTACGCGGGACAGGTTACGAGGCTTATTCTCGCCTGCCGACAGGACACGAGAACAATTACGACGACATGAAAAAGGCACTGCTGAAACGTTTCGAAGTTACGTCACATACCTACAGGAAAAAATTTCGAACAGTGAAACTAGAACCGGGAGAGTTGTTTGCTGCCTACAGTCTGAAATCATATCTCCATAATTGGATGGATTTAGCTGAGTTCGCGCATGACTATGTGAGTCTGGAAGAGCTCATGATAGTCGACCAGATGCGAAAGAAAATATCGAAACCTCTCAGGACATTCTTGGGAGAACAAGGGACGGAACGTATCGATATCGTAACGAAATTGTCAGAACGGTTCGTCGAGGTACATGGGGAGACGTGAGAAAACCTTTCCTCAAATACCAAAAGTCAGGAGAAACATGACCGGAAGAAATCTAAAAACACAGGAACCAAGAAAGTGGAACCATATGTTAAAACTTCAGAGGAGAATTTGGAGAAGACGAAGGAGGGAAGCAAGAGCACCTCGAGCTCTTCACCAAAACGACCGTGGTCGGAGAAGTGGTGTTCGATTTGTAAGTCGCCCTCTCACAATACGAGGGAATGCAAATCGAAGACTAAGAGCCCTTACTTCGTGGCGTGTTAAGTGGCTCCAAAGGAGGTTGCCACTGAAAATGCTGAGGTCGACAAGGAAGCTCACAACCAGGAGAGCTCACCGAAGTCCGGCACTAGAAAATCTAGGACAGGGAAATGATGTAAACATTGCAAGTCGGACACGCACAATGCTAAAGACTGCAGATTTAAGTCAGGAGATTCTCATTTCGTCGTGTGCCCAGTAGAACCTAAGGTGGAGGCCACTGAACAGGTCGAGGCCGAGGAAGAGACTACAGACCATGATAAGCCACCTGTAATGGAATTGATAGAGGTTAACGGCCGTCATGTGGAGCGTTTGTATGACACTGAGTTGGACTTGAAAGCAGTGATTTCTGCGAATCTGTTACATCCAGAACAATCCACAGGTGAGACCATGGAGATACAGCCTGCACAGTAGAGTGATGTAACCATGAAGTTGCCAATCGCCAAAGTGGAGATTAGGTCAAGATATGTCACCGGCACAATCAAGGCCGCTGTATTGACCGATCCCATTTTTCCCGTCATCATCGGTTGCCGGTATGTCTTTCTGGGAATGCCCAGGGAGCCAATCCATATGGGAGCAATTCAGACTCTCTCTCAGACGAGAACGGATCAGGCAGAAGCAATTGTCACTAACCCACTGCCGGGGGAGTTGCGAACTGTCCAGAGTGAGGATGCAACCTTACGTCCTTGCTACAATAAGCTGTAGAGAAGTGCTGATCCACCTAAGCGGGGGCAGTACTATATGAAGAATAGGATACTCTACAGGAGAGCCGTAAGGGGAGACAACCTACACGGTCAGTTAGTGGTCCCGAAGGCCTACCGTTCCCAGATTCTTTATATGGGACACCATCACATTTAGTGGGCATATTGGTATTGCCGCCACCATGCTGCGAATTTCCTGCCATTACTATTGGCCGGGATTGACTGGTGATGTGCGTCGGTATGTGAAGTCATGCTCTGAGTGCAAGAGGGTGGTACTGAAACACTGGACAGCGCCGGTGGTCTTGGGTTAAATGCCCAGCATGAACTCTCCTTTCGAGAGGGTAGCCATCGATATCGTGGGTCCACTTCGTAGGACTAAGAAGAGGAACATATACATACTCACAATGGTGGATTGCTATACCATGTGGGGTTAAGCCATACCATTGACCACAATGGACTCGAAAAGAGTGGCGGACGCACTAATGGAGGCCTTTACCAGATTAGGCCTCCTAATCAAATTCTGACGGACAATGGGTCCCAGTTTTGTGGGAAACTTATGGAGGAGGTATTTAGGGTGTTCCACTCTAACCATATACATACCAGCCCTTACCACCCTCAAACCAATGGACAAGTAGAGCGTTTCAACGGCACGTTGATGACAATGCTCCGGAAAATGGCACAGGAAAAACCTGATAGGTGGGATGAATTTATCCCAGCAGCGCTTTTTGCCTATCGGGAAGTACCTCATGGCTCAACAGGACTACCACCCGCTACTTTGCTGTTTGGTCGTCCAATCAAAGGACCGTTGGAAGCCATGTTGAGGAGTTGGACTGAGGAGGGGACGTCAGAAGAAGTGATCTCCTCTTATAAATACGTGGAGGAACTGAAAGAAAACCTTCACAAGGGATGGACTCTGGCAACTCAGAACTTGAGAAAGGCCAGAAAAAGACATGCGGCTTACTACAACCGTAGGTCTAAAGACAGATCTCTAGAGGTGGGAGACAAAGTCTTGTTGCTACTCCCAACGGGAACCAACAAACTGGAGATAGGTTGGCAAGGACCATTTCCCGTGGAAAGGGTGATATCCAGAACCAACTATCAGATCCGGATCCGGGGGAAGTCGAAGATTTGTCCATATTAATCTCCTGCGGAAGTACGAGGAGAGACCCGGAGACAAAGCAGCCCACCTCATGGCAATGGCAGTCGCAGTGGAGACTGAAACGGGAACCAACGAGGGCAGGGAATATCCCCTAGTACACCAGGAAACCTATAGGGATGTACAAGTGAAGCCTGATCTGACTTCCCATGGCTCAACAGGACTACCACCCGCTACTTTGCTGTTTGGTCGTCCAATCAAAGGGCCGTTGGAAGCCATGTTGAGGAGTTGGACTGAGGAGGGGACGTCAGAAGAAGTGATCTCCTCTTATAAATAAGTGGAGGAACTGAAAGAAAACCTTCACAAGGGATGGACTCTGGCAACTCAGAACTTGAGAAAGGCCAGAAAAAGACATGCGGCTTACTACAACCATAGGTCTAAAGACAGATCTCTAGAGGTGGGAGACAAAGTCTTGTTGCTACTCCCAACGGGAACCAACAAACTAGAGATAGGTTGGCAATGACCATTTCCCGTGGAAAGGGTGATATCCAGAACCAACTATCAGATTCGGATCCGGGGGAAGTCGAAGATTGTCCATATTAATCTCCTGCGGAAGTACGAGGAGATACCCGGAGACAAAGCAGCCCACCTCATGGCAATGGCAGTCGCAGTGGAGACTGAAACGGGAACCAACGAGGGCAGGGAATATCCCCTAGTACACCAGGAAACCTATAGGGATGTACAAGTGAAGCCTGATCTGACTTCCCAGGAGAGGGAAGAGATTAAACAGGTTCTCGAGTCTCAAAAGCAAATACTGACTGATAAACCAGGAAGAACGAGGTTGATTGAATTCGAGATGGCCTTGACCACCCAAGAGCCTGTTCGCCAAAAGGTTTACCCAGTGCCATTCTCTAAAGAAAAGGCCCTGGAGGAGGAACTACAGAAACTGCTGAAGGATGACGTGATTGCGCCATCAACATGCACATACAATGCGGGGGTGGTTTTGTTACGCAAACCAAGTGTAGAACACCGGTTGTGTATAGACTATCGACTTCTGGACAGTCATACTCAATTTCAGGTGAAACCTTTGCCGAATCCAACTCAGTTATTCGCTAGGCTCCATAAGGCTTCTCAAAAGTGGATCTGAGTTGGGGTTATTATCAGATCCCGGTCAAACCAGAGGTTCGACCCCTGCTAGCTTTCAGTACTCCCAGTGGACACTATGAATTCAAGGCCATGCCCTTTGGACTCAGCAATGCCCTTAGTGTGTTTACTCGTATGATGAGGACCTTGCTAGATCCCTTACAGGATCCATCCATTATCTCGTTCATGGATGAGATACTGATTGCTAGTGACAGCATGGATGACCATTTGCAATCCTTGGAGAGAGTTTTCAATAGGTTCAGGGAAGCAGGGTTTACCGCTCGCTCAACCAAGTGCATGATGGGTTACAAGACTCTGGAATTTCTAGTTCACACCATCACTCCAGGACAAATTGTCCCGGAGGAGAAGAACCTAGAAAAGATCAGACGTGCTCCAAGGCCAAAAACGAAGAAAGATGTGCGATCCTTTCTCTCGTTGTGTGGGTTTACCAAAAATTCATCCCACATTTCACTGAATTGGGAGCTCCATTAACGGAAACTTTGAAAAGGGGATTCCCGGATCAAATCGAATGGACACCCGAGTGCGAGAATGCATACAGTCAGTTGAAGGAGGCCTTGGTCAGAAAACCTGTTTTACAGCTACCCGACCTTTCCAAGCCATTTGTGTTGAGAACGGATGCGAGTGGGATTGGAATTGGGGCAGCCTTGTTACAGGAAGGGAAAGACGATGCTTCGGTTTAGAAACCAGTCGCATACGCAAGCAAGAAACTTCTCCCGGTTGAAAGAAATTATTCGACCGTTGAGAGAGTGTTTGTCTCTCGTATGGGCCGTGCAAAAATTCCAGCCCTATTTGTGTGGAGTTCAGTTTCGGGTCCAGTCGGATCATCAACCTTTGATGTTCCTGGCCACTTCTCAGAAGCTCAACGCCTGTTTGATGCGGTGGTCGTTGCTGCTTCAGCCCTACACAGTGGAGTATATACCTGGGAAGGAAAATGTTGGCGCTGATTTCCTGTCTAGACATCCAGCTCCGGAAGACGAGGAATAGATCATCTGGATCGAACCTCCAATGAGAAAGAGTTGATGCGGCCTACTCTCTTAGGAGTGTGCCTATGTAACAATAAATCTTGGATGTCGATAGATGACAGAAAGTCGCACCAAACGTCTACAAACAGCCGGCATTTCTTTAATATGTTGTTGATCGAGGAAGGACTATAACGCCATACGTCTGCAAGGCGGCAGCTATCCTTTGAAGTTGGAGACACTCTGGCTGGATGTAGGTCGGCTAGATCTTTTGTTGTGGGGAAATTATTCTCCAGATTACAGACGGGCGGGACTTTTTGAAGTACCGGGATGATTCCCCAGATGAAAGAGACAGCCAGTCAGTTGTTGACATTAAGTCGGAAATGGAGAGAGAAAAATAGCTTCTAGACTGTCTGCTGTCTGGACAGTTTTGTGACGTCACTCAGACCCAGTATTAAGGCAGTTGAGGTAAACAAATTTGGGGTAGTCGACCAAAAGTTGTGAAGCACTACGGAAGTGTGCAATATTCCTAGTTGTGTATAGAGAAAGACTATAGTGTCTATTGTTGACGTATATCCGCGGACATCTATCCAGTATTTGTGATTTCATAGTCTCCATCTACAACAGGAATAATCATATGGTATTCTATTAAACAAATCTAACTTAGATTATTCTTAGGAATAGAATGCAGTACTGTGCGGTGATAGAACGTATTATAAGAGCGTCGGCAACAGTAGCCTATCGCGTAGCTTAAACTAGTTGGTGTGAGATATCATTTAACTCAGTGAGTTAAGGACAATGTAGTAGGATGATATTTAGGAAGATTGAGGATGGTTTGGGGGGGGGGGGATGAAGGGAGTGTGAAATGGTAGGATCTTCCAGTAGGTCATCTGCTGGGTTTCTACCCTGTTCCTTTAGTCTTTCCTTGTATTACCATGACTCACACCGAAGTGATAAGCTCCTTGGCCTTATAACAGAGTGTGGTTCTCTGTTATGTTTTCTGAGTGCGGCCGGTGGCCTACACTCACCTAATAAAGGTCGGAATCGGGTTGCTATCACCAGGTGTGTTCTTCCTTCAACAGATTCCACTCGATTGTTCCACGTTATTCTACCAAGAAGCTAGCAACAAAGTCATAGAAAGTCATGGCTCGAGTATTGAAAGAAGAGTTTACTGAGAGGCTTTTGCACTGGGCCCATAACCCAGATGGTCTGCAGGAATCTGGCCTCTGCTGAGCAGGAAAATATTATTATATAAAGGTGTTTATTAAGTGATAGTTTACATCACATTAAATTCAGGACACTGAAAATAACATCTGTACCAGGAACACTAGTAAATATAAATATCTGGAACAGTAACCTTGTGTGTTAACATTGGGGAATTCTTACAACAAGTGAAAAACTAACATTTAGATTTTCCAAAGTGACAGTAACAATAAGTTTAGGATTCTCTGATCATAGAAATTTTATGAACAGAGTAGTTACACTGTGTGTGTTTTATAGATGTTCAATATTGGACTGGTTTCCAATATTGAGGACCAAGCATCCTGATTATCCACGAGCTATCTGAGGAAGTCGACACGTGGCCTGAGAGACACATCATCTGGGTGAGGTTTTCTGTCCCTGATATGGTGTTGTGGTGTGGCCAGTACGATGATGAAGCAGACTGTGCCCCTTGGCTGTTCGGTCTGATTCTGCATACACACTAGATTATACGACAGACATTATACTCATACACTTTGCATATACATGACACTTTTCTCTATTAAACTAAATTGTTGTTTTGTTAGAGTCAGTGGTGTGTAGTGTCTTTTCGGGAAAAGAATGAGAGGGGGCTTGGTACAGTAGTAAAAGAGAGAGAGAGGGGGAGGGATCCAGGGACCGACGGGGTTTTGTGGACAGAAATCAAGAAGATCCTCAAGATAGTGATATGGGGTTAAAAAGATGTCGATGTTGATTCCCCTCACCCCAGGGACGAGATTATAAATAATATACGACAGTAATACATACAATCTATCACCTACATACGCAGACCCACAATGACAAGTCTGGCAGTGTCTCTCTTCCAGCTTTACTGCCTTTACTCTCTTTTTTTATATCTCTCTCTTACTGTCGAGTCGGGGAGGGCTTTCCCGTAGTCGAACACGCCTGTAGTTACACCTCCGGCCTTCCCTTTTACCGGTCCAGTCAGAAGAAATTAACTGTGTTAAGACCATGTCACGTAATCAGACACCCAGTTCTTTGCAGCCGCTCCGTGAAAAATTGTTTCGGCAGATCAAATGGTCAGTGGTGTTATTACATGAGTGACTGCTTGCCAAGCTTAAGTGCCGGGGATCGGCCTCAGTGCCAGGCCGAAGTGAGTTACAATGATCACTCGTTTACCACGCACTGAAAGGACTAAGCGCACCATATACCCGTTTCAGATTGTGGGTAATGTCTACACCACTACCAATCTGCTTCAAACGCAATCAATAGACAATATGCCTATGCACGCTGCTCATAAGAACAAAATAGCACAACACCCTATTCATGTATGCATAGCAACAATTCAAAATGGGCATATAATGATATTCCTAATAATAGCATAACGAATGAGATATTAATACGCTTATAAACAGTGAAATGAGACAATGAACAGTTCTCATAGGAGTAACAAACACGGGACAGTCAAAATGCAGGTCTGCCCTAATCTGTTGTTACGTATCCACTTTCGTGGTGAAGAATTAAATCACATAAACTCTTTAGACTATATTATGTACAACAAAATGCTCTCAACAAAAGGAGACATGCTAGTTCTCATAGAAGTGACAAACATCTGACAAGACAAATGAAAGTCAACAGTATATCCAGAAAATAGCAACACGTTTAAAATCTGCCTAACATAAGGTTCCTACTTGTGTAAGCATAATAAAAAAATTATAGAAATATGCTATATACAGAAACATGAGAAATACTAGTTCTCGTTGAAATAGCCTATAACAGACTAATGAAGGTCCTGAATTTACATGCTGTCATTGGGGATTAGAACCTAACATTCCTAGAAACCTCTAACAGCATAAGAATCAAACGTATGAAATATAGACATATAATTCTTTCATACCTGATCCTCTTATCTGTAGGGTAACTTTGATTTTGCTGATCTGACATTGGCTGTTTAGCCTTGTGTGTTTCCAGACCAGCCGTAGTGTCTGTCCGGTCGAACTTTGTGTCTTGATTCAGTCTGAATTATCCCACGTGCTGGCCAGTTCTCATACCTGCACGGTCATAAATTCTCCTTATCCGTCAAACCCTTTATACATTTGATCGCTGGACACGCACTTCAATCCGTGTGAAGGCTCCAGACAGTCCGACAATATGTTTACCCCTGGAGTCTTATCAAGCAGGAATTTGCACCTGTAATCTGCTGATGAACAATATGGCCTTCTAAGACGTCAAATTTGATCTTGTCCAAGCGTAGAAACCAGATCGTGGTCGTTTTGTTCAACGCACGCAATGTTGCATATTAGATTTGTAAATGTTGAGAATACCGTTTATTCTTCTGTTCATTCATCCTTTGTGTTTGTGGAATGCGAGGCATTCTGGAGGAATTGCGGCATACTATGACAACCCCTAAGAAAATACATTTAGCTACATTGTTAGAATATCCCAAACTGACATTCAGAGATATAAACGAACACATCAAACATTTCATCTTCAACAACACAGTTCACAGTATACATTATAAAACATTAATACAAGAAAGACCGAGTAGATGTGGAAGGCAAAGGGAAACCACCACATTATCTTCCCAAGACTTCATGGCAAAGCATATATCAGAATTTGTGAAGGACGTTAATGGCTGTCTTAGGACATCCTCGTCCGGTAGGGACAGTCATGAGCCATAGGTGACACCAGACCGTCATCCAGCCACTGAATAGCAAAATCATAAACAAAATAAATAAATTCAGAGTAGGAACGGGGAAATATTTTTGGACATTAAATGAGCTAGGAAAGTTGAACAATGTTCTAAGAGAGATGGATAGCATGAAATTGAATATACTAGGCGTTAGTGAGATGAGATGGAAGGGATCGGGCAAAATTATAGCTGACAACCACACAATAATTTATTCTGGAGGGGATACACATGAAAAAGGTGTACGAATAATGTGTGTGTCTTTCCTCTCGTGCCTAAGGCGGCGCATAGGGCAGAAGTTGTGGCTCTCCATGTTTGTGCGAAGCGTCAAACATTTGGAGCCAGAAATCTGATTCTGTAACAGTTGGGAATTTTATGATAGCGGAATGTCAAGCCGCCGATCAACCGCTTTAGTCAAGCTAGAAGAAAACACGTCCCGCCATCTTGGCCCAAGCCGGAAACTCTTTAACGACGAAAAATACTAATAGTATTAGTACGAATACGAATAATTATACGAATAATTAGTATGAATAATTTAAGAAAATTATATAATATATAGTGATAATATAATTATATTATAATTATATACGAATAATTAAATAAAAATTAGTACGATTAATACTTGACGAAAAAACAGCCAAGTCACTTTTTAATGGATACTGGTGTATTTCAGATAGAGTTATTATGATCAAAATCAAAGGCAAACCAATAGACATAAATATTATACAAGTATATGCACCAACAACAAGCAGTAGTGATGAAGAAATACAACAGTTTTAGGACGAAATAGAAATGACGATGGCTCAAATTGGATCACAGGAAATAAAAATAATACTGGGAGATTTTAATGAAAAAGTAGGAAAGGGGAAAATGGAGGATGTAGTGTTGAGTTATGGTTTAGGTACAAGAAATGAAAGAGGGGAAAAGCTAATTGAATGTTCAAATATCAATGATATGATAATTGGAAACACGTGGTTTAAACACTATAAAAGAAGACTATACACATGGAAAAGCCCAGGTAAGAAAATACGCAACCAAATTGACTACATACTAATTAATAAAAGTTTTAGAAATGCTTTAACTAATGTAAAGACAATGCCTGGTGCTGACTGTAATAGTAATCATGTACCACTATGTGTACAAATAAAAGTAAGGTTAAAGAGAGGGCAAAAAATGGTTAGGAACATGAGACTTAATAAAGACGTTCTGAAAGTAGATAAAGAAATTCAAGAACAATACAGGGTGACTGTGACAAATAGGTACAATGCAATAGCTAAAATAAGGAACATAAATGAACAACGGGAAATGTTAAGAGACTCCATTCATCAAACTAGGAAAGAAATATTACCGGAGAGAAGCCAAATAACTAAGAAAACATGGATGAATGAAGAAATCTTAAAGCTGATGGACAAAAGAAAACAGAGTAAAAATGACACACAAGAATACACTAAGATAAATAAAGAAATAAAAAATAAATGTTGGAAGGCAAATGAAAGTCGGTTAGACGAGTCGTGCAAAACAAATTGAATTAAATGCCATTAAAGATACAAAAAATGTGAACAGACAAATCAGTGAGCTCACGGGGAGAAAAATAATAAATACAGGGTGTTTGAAATCAAAAACAGGAGAGATATTATTGGAGGAAGGTTCTATAATGAAGAGGTGGAATGAGTATATAAGAGAATTATATGATGGGCCGAGCCTGAACCGCAAGCTAAAGCCAGCAGCCCAACCACAACGCCCAAGAATGAAATACTATACCGTCGGATCTCTGAAGGAGGCACAGAATACCCAGTCGACAAGGAGGAACTCAAGCGCGCGGAATTCAGAAGGCGCTGGGAAGAAAAAGAAAAGAAGAAGCCTAAAGAACTCCGGGGGAAACCGATGGTATACCCAGTAGTACACTACAACTGTGAGGCCGACTTCGAGTACTATATCGAGGACGCTGAAATTGTCCCATGGCTGACCACGGAGGAAGAAAACGCTAGGCAGCAGATACGCAAACGCAACGAGGAAAACAGGCGTTAGTAGGAAAATGAAAACGTCGAACAAGTCCTACAGAAACTACACAAGAAAGGAGACCCAAAAAAACCAAATAAAAAGTCCTTTTAAGGACTGCAACCAATCAAGCCAGGAGCCAGCACCAACAAAGAAAACAAGTGGAAACATGCACAAAAGACAGCCGCCGACCGATCCTCCAGCTGGAGTGGGATAACGAAAAGTCCTTATAAGGAATGCAGCCAGACGAGCCAGGAGCCTACACCAACAAAGAAAACAATAACAACAGAAGAGCACAAAGGATAGCCGCCGACCACTACTGACATCACAGACACAAATGCTATATAACCAGTCCGAGATAGGACTCACAAGACAATAATTAGGGCTAATAAACCCACAAAAACCACGTACATCAACAATAACCACAGCTGATGAAGCAGGTTAGACGAGGTCGAATTTGGAATTTTTGTTTTTGAAATGGAATCGGAATCGGAGAAAGGGAAGAATTAACAGAAGAAAGTAACTTAGAAGGTGCACCTATTCTAAAAGAAGAAGTCGCTGACGCTATGAAACATATGAAGAAAGGAAAAACAGCTGGGCCAGATGAAATCACAACAGAAGAATTAGAAGTATTGGGAGAATTTGGAGTAGATATATTAACCAAAATGTTGAATGATATTTACAGCAATAGGTATTTACCCAGTGATATGCTGAAATATGTATTTATAGCTATACCAAACAGACGGGGAGCAATTGAATGTGAGGTTTTTCGTACAATTAACCTCATAAACCATATCACTAAGCTTCTACTCAGAATCATAATGAGAAGAACCAGAAAGAAAATAAAAATGGAAATTATTGAAGAACAATTTGGATTTATGGAGGGAAAGGGCACACACAATGCAAAATAAACATTACCGACACTAATAGAAAGGTCAATAGAGAAACAGAAAGACATATATGTGTGCTTCATAAATTATACTAAGTCATTTGATAGAGTAAAACATGATGAACTCATTAAAATGTTGGAAGACATCAACATTGATGGGAAAGATTTAAGAGTAATAAAGAATATTTACTGGAACCAAGTAGCAGCAATTAAAATGGGAAATAAAAAGGGTAGTTACGAACAGATAAAGCTAGGAGTACAACGGGGTGTGTCTTGTCACCAGATCTCTTCTCCCTATATAGCGAAGTAATAATGAGAGAGATCAAAGAGATGCCAGGAATACTAGTTGGAGGTTATAATATAAATAATAAACGCTATGCAGAAGACACAGTATTTGTGGTGGATAAATCAACGGACCTACATAAATTGTTGGACACCTTAGTATCAGAGAGTGCAAGGAAAGGACTCTCCTTGAATCTCAAGAAAACAGTAACAATGGTGATATCAAAGAAAACGGTGACACCACAATGTGACAGAAATAGAAGGAAACATTCTTAACCAAGTGAATAATTTAAGATACCTAGGGGCATTTATAACATCAGATGGAAGATGTAGAACAGAGATTAAGAGCAGAATAGGGCAAGCAAAAGCGGCATTTCAGAAAATGTAAAGTATCTTATGCAATAAGTCAATATCACTGAAAGTAAGAAAGAGAATGCTGAAATGCTATGTAGAACCAATTTTGCTGTATGGCAGTGACTCTTGTAATGTAAATGAACAAATTAAGAAGAAATTAGAAGCAATAGAGATGTGGTTCCTGAGACGAATGTTGCGAATTCCTTGGACTGCCAGTGTATCTAACAATGACTGCCTGAAACAGGCTAATAAAACTAGAACATTATATACAACAATAAGAAAGAGACAAACATCATTCTTCGGCCATGTGATGAGAATAGAGGCATTATAGAACATCGTGACAACTGGAAAGATCGAGGGGAAGAGAGGCAGAGGCAGACTAAAACAAATGATGCTGGATGGATTGAGACGGTGGCATTGAGGAATATCAGCAGCAGATTTGATCCAGACCGAGATCTGTGGAGAGCCATGAACGCCTACGCCAGCTGGCAGGTTACTTGATGATTATGATGATGAATCTAGATAGAGCATTCTTATGAGTTGTATTACATGTGATGTAAAGCCCATATTCCTCATGAATTCGCAATTTTTCTGATGTTGTACACAGTCAACTGCCTTTGAAACATCCACAAGACATGAGAATAGGTTTACATTAAATTCTCTGCACTTCTCTATTATTAAACGCATGTTGAGTATGTGATCTCTTGTTCTTCTTCCTTGTCTAAATCCAGCTTGTACCACGTTAATTTCTTTTTCCATTTTCTTACGAAGTCTTCTCATTATGATTTTTAGTAGAATTTCACTTGCATGACTGATCAGGGCAACAGTTCAATAGTTGGTGCATAATTTCAGATTATCCTTTTTTGATATTGGAATGAAAATAGGTCTTTTCCAATCTTTTGGCCATATACCATATTTCCATATCTTTTTGCATAATGCGTGATAGATTTGTATGCTTTCTTCTCCTCCCGCTTTAATTAGTTCTGCTGGTATCTCATGACATCCAGATGATTTACCATTCTTCAGGTTCTTTATTGCCCATGCAAATTCATGTAATGCGGGTTCAGGTTCTGCCTCTGTTGTCATTGGCTCATGTATCTCATTCATATCATCACTGTCACTCATAGCATACATTCCACTGCAGTACTACCATCTTTCTAGAATTTGTCTACATTCTGTTAAGGTATTTCCCATCTTGTCACAGATAACATTCAATTGAGGTTGAATATTTCTTGTCAATAATTTCATTTCTTTGAACATTTTGTAATCTCTTCCTGTCTTATGATATTGCTCTATTCTGGCACAGCAGTCTTGCATATATTGACTTTTGTCTTTTCTCTTGTGTTCTTTCTTATTTCTCGAGTTAAAGAGTTATACTTCATCCTGCTGTTATGGGATTCACCTCCTTTCTGTTTCAGTTCCCTTCGCTGTTTTATTAATTCTAACGTGTCTGATGTAATAAAATGTAACTAAAGATAATAGCCGCACTTTCACTAACTTACACAAAAGACACATGACAGACAAAGCCAAAGAGATAACATGCAATCTATTCTTCAACACGACACCAACCACAGAAAGATCAGCACTGATATATAAGTAAATAACACTATGCCAACTATGCTGACACAGCATTCAAGAAAACGAAGAACATATTTACTATAAATGTCCATCAATAACAGCCACACAGAATGCACTACAGCAACTAATAAAACATACACAAACAAGAACACTGATGTACAAAACAATCTTCCTGACACACAATACCTACAACCAAACAAGACAAATTCGCAAAACTGCTTGTAGTATTGGTAGAATACAGACACTTAATATGGGTTAATCGAAACCCGCCCACTCACAATCGACACAGAATCAGAAAATTCAAATCACCAAAAATGCACTAATGAAAATTTAAAATAATCAGACTCAGACAGACAAAAAATGAAACTGACACAGCTAAAGAAAACGATACATTCCATGAATGAACCAATTTCTACAACACATGTATGAAAGCAGTTCACGGAAATTAATAGTTGTTACAAGAAACAACACACAAGATATGTAAACTACATATTCAAACAATTAATACATTCATAACACTTTTTCGATCGAAACAACAAAGGCATAACCACTAAAGAAAGAAAAATTACATACAGAAGCAACATAAAAGAGACAGAAAAATATACATATGTCATGTGATGCATATTCAAGAAGCTCACAGTGGTCATTACATTTGTAGAAATGTTAAGCCAGATCTTGATTGAATTCCTGAACAGTTGTCCAGTGTTGATGTTTGTTCAACAATGGTTGTTTTATATGTTGTAAACAATCAATGTCCTCTAGCACTATATAACAAATCCAATAGGTGATTTAGTGGGAATGGAGAAGTACGCATAGACACAGTTATATAATTGAGTGAAGTATTTACCTCTTTCTGTTTGTGCTAGAATTCCATGATCACTTTGCATTCTAGAAGTGAAAGAGAATCAAAACTAAATCCCCTTTAGGGATCCCCTAGACACTTAACAAAATATTCACGTAGATTAAAATCCGCATCCCAAAGTCACCAAGTTCTCTAATTTATTTCTTTTCATAACATGTCAAACAGTTGTGACACTCTACCTCTAATTTCTCTAATCAGTTTACAATTTTCATTTGTAGAACGTGGTCATTTGCTTTTCTGTCTGTACGTGGTATTCTTTGCATTCTCCTCATAAACCAAATTTCCACAGCCATCGGATGTTTCAAGCTTAACTGCTCATTGTCCACGCTTCACATCCGTACAAAATTACAGGTTCTATGTAGTACTTCAACACTTTTTTTTCGTTTCAATTGATATCTTTTTATAGGTCAGTATTCTTTTTCATCTTGCAAAAAGCTACCTTCGCAATGGCAATTCTTTTACTAATCTCTTCAAGGCGTCGCCCATTAGATGTTATGACTGTTCCGAGATAAATGTACTGATGCACATGCCTTAAGAACACACACACACACACACACACACACACACACACACACACACACACACACACACACACACACACACACACCTATATCACATTGTGATATTTCCTTTTTCACAGTGACGACCATAATATGTGTCTCCTTACTATTCAGTTCTAATCCTAGTTGTTCACTGTGTGCAATAACCGCATTTACTAAATGTTGCAGGTCCTGTTCATTGTCTGCAATCAAGACTGTATCATCTGCATATCTAATGTTATTGAAACTAGAAACAATGAAAGTAAGCTTTAATATAGTGACATTAGTAAACTCATTTTTATTAGACAGAAAACAAGTAGAACAACACAATAAATCTATATTTCAAGCCATTACCATATATATCTACTGGAGTACCTCAGGGGTCTATACTTGCCCTCTGTTGTTTGCTATTTATATAAATGATCTTCCCTTATATCTGTCGTCGTCCTGCGATCTATTTGCAGACGACTGCACAGTATATACAAACGCTATTCATCGTAATGTGCTAGAATTATCCTTGCAACAGGAAATAAATAGTGTAGTTAACTGTAGTCATGCAAACCGCATGCAAATTAACATTTCTAAAACAAAAACTATGTTAATAGGAACCAGGCAAAGACTTCACACTCTAAACTCGCAGAGAACTCTTCAGCTGCACATTGGTAGCATACCTATAGAAAGTGTAACCGTGCACAAGGCACTGGGTCTTATCATAGTATCAAACTCTATCCTTTAATTCCCATGTTGATGCTCTAATTAAACAAATAGCCAAAAAAAAAAAAAAAAGTATACAACTTGCCAAAATTAAAAATTTCCTCGATGAAAACACAAGACAGATACTCTATACTTCCCACATACAAACACATATTGATTATTGCTTCACAATCTGGGATGGATGCTCCAAATCAATTAATAAAACGTCTTTATTCACTCCAGAAAATGGCTGTGCGTTTAATCAATGGTGATAAACTTACCGACAATTCTAACCTACATGAACGTCTTCAGTTACTGCCACTCCACAAACGCCTACTGTTTAATAAGGCAAAACTAATTCACAAACTCCTATTTCAAAATGCCCCAAGCTATCTTTGGCCATTGTTTAAATATAACGCAAGACATAGGGAAGGATTAAATGTACTTCATGTCCCTAAACATAGGATAAACCTAGGATATAAAACAAGCTTGGCATACTCTGCCACTCAGTTATGGAACAATCTTCCACAAGAAATGCTGTTATGTCGATTCCTAAATCAATCAATCTTCCACGAGAAATCAAAGACACCACCAATCATTATACATACACTCGCAACCTGTTTGAACACTACCTCAGGACAGACTACATTCCCCCTTTAAAAAAAAACACAACAAAGACAATAATAATGGTAAATTATCTCGAACGACAACTAGCCAAAAACACTCCCATAATAATAGCACGCTACACCTTTTTTGGGTATTTATAATGCCTATGTTAAACATTACCTCTATGAGTCATGTATTATTGATTATTTTTCAAGCGTTTTAATGCTTATTGTTCTTTTGTTGTCCAAGATTTGCTTCATAAGAGATGTTGAATGAAAGAATCTATGAGAGGAAATAGAGAAGACGGGCAGAATGTCAGACGGGTATGCGTGCCTAATTCTTAACCCTTTGAAAATAAAGATTTTCGTTCGTTCGTTCTATGTAAAGTCCCCTAAAGTTGGTTCCTTCCATATCTATGTTTTTCATCTTGTAAAAGGCTACCATCGCCATGACGGTTCTTGTTCTAATCTCTGCAAGGCATCCCCAATCAAATTCTATGGCTGTTTCGAGATAATTATACCGATTCACTTGTTTAAGAATATTCCAATTTACTTGTATATTACATTGTGATATTTCGATCTTCTTACAATTTAATTCTAACCCTAGTTGTTCACTGTGTGCACAACCGCATCAACTAAATGTTACAGTTTCTGCTCATTGTCTGCAGTCAGACTGTATCATTTTCATATCTAATGTTATTGATGTTTCTTCATCCAATGATGATTCCCTTTATATCTTGTACATTTCTGAAAATATTTTCACTGTACAGGGAACTGTACAGGTTAGAACCTGGCGAGGAGTGGGTACAAGTGCCAACAGATTTCTGTACATCCTTTTCAGTTTGCATCCAACTAGAAAGAAAATTCAGACAAGAAAATCCGGCTGCTGTGGAGGCGGAAGCGAGAATTCGTTAGACGGTGATGCTGTCAGTTACACAGATGGGTCTTTCGTTCGACGAGTGAGAAGTTTGTGGACCTTTACGGCTCAGAACGGAGAGAGAATTGTGAAGGAAGATTCTGGTGCTTTTGCTTTGACCACAAGTAGCCTGACTATGGAAGTCATGGCAGTAAGTACAGCAATAATATGGCTCGAGACACAGACATTCACTAGGGCATGTTTCCTTAGCGAATCAATGAGCATGCTCAAGAAGATAAAAATGGGATAGATCCGAAGAGAGTGGTTGCTGTCTCTGGAGCGGTCTCGGCTGGCAAAGATTAGTTTCATTTTTGTGCCAAGGCATGCGGGTGTACAAGGAAATGAATGCGCTGACAAGCTCGCGGGTTAGGCTACTGTGGAAGGCAGACGCACCATGGACCAGGCTGACATTCTGAATGCTTTACGAGAAGTAAGTCGTTCGCAAGAACCAAGTGATGACTGTGAATCTACAACCATGGTCAGGATGCGAGAACAGCAAATTAAAAGAGGCCACACAAGAATACTACACTGGCAGCAAAATGAGATTAATAAACGAACACAGAAATGATATCTTTGACCGCTACATGTTGTGGGATTTACTGAGGAGGGGATCCGATCACTTATGGACTTGCTTGCTTGCGTTCGTTGGCTGTGAACTCCAGCGTGAAGTCATGTATGTCGGATGAAGACATCATGTTGTCCAACATCAATATGATATCATACAGGACTGAGGTTTGCGTGAGTATCCGTTGTCCCATGTCTGGCTTATTGGTGTGCAGACTGGTGGTTCCTCGCCGTGCAGGCAGATACTCTCCGACTTTGGAGGAATCAGCGATCCTACTGACGTTAGCCATGACCCCGAAGGGACCTGTTGCCCAGGACGCGTGACTAGGCCGTGTCAGTAGGTCTTGGCCAGTATATAACCTGGCCCTGGTGCCTTGGAAGCACCTCTGAGTCGTATGGACTGAATGGTTCCATGTGCAATAGGGATGATCTGTCGACTAACTAACTAACTACGTATACCAAGGGCTTTCATATCTTGTTTACACACATCCCTATATCGCATTTGGGTCTTTCGGTTGGCCCTTCCCTATGGCTAGTTCTCCGTATAGGAGATCTTTGGGAATACGTTCATTCTCCATTCGAGATATATGACCCAGATACCGGAGGCGTCTCTGCTTGAGGAGGGAGTGCACTGTGGTAATATCTGCTCTTTCAAGTACGTGTTTGTTTGTTATGTGGTCTTTCCACGATATGCTCAGAATATGTCTCAGACATCTCATATGGAAGGAATTCAACTTTCTTTCATGACGTGAATACAAGGTCCAGGATGCAGACCCATAGAGTAGTGTGCTAACAACACAAGCTTCATATACTTGAACGTGTGTACGCTCTGTTATTCTATTATTCTCCGAAACTCTTTTAGTTAGCCTGGAAAGTGTTATGACTGCCTTTCCAATGCGTCTATCGATTTTTGTCTCTACTGAAAGATTATCTGATATTGTCGACCCAAATACGCAAACTTATGGACAACCTTCAATTCGTAATTAGAAATTTTGATTGATGGAGGCACACCAGCATCTTGTTCCATCACTTGTGTAGATAGGCTGATGGTGAGCCCAAAAGATCTTCTGCTGCATGAGTAGTCAGTGCTGCATCGTCTGCAAAAGGTAGTTCTCTTGTGCATCTTGATCTTATTTTTTTCTTTGCTTTGAGTCTTATGGATTAAACATTTTGCCATCAGATCTCGTATAGAGGTATATGCTTTCAGTAGCAGTCCCAAATGCCTGCCTTAAGAGAACGGCGAAGAAGATACCAAAACGTGTAAGAGTAAGCATGCAGCCCCTTTTTTTATGCAGCCCTGCTTTATTCCACTGCTGACGCTGAATGACTGGGATGTTGAAACATGGAATAAAATGGTCCCCTGCATATTTTCGTGTAGTGATTTCACGACTTAGCAGGGTGGGTGGACATCCTATCTTTTCAAGGACCTTAAAAAGGCCGTTTCTGCTCACGAGGTCAAATGCCTTTGTGAAGTGGCATACACTTTGGATTTCTATGTTATCATCGTCATTCAGTGCCTTGCCGGATGGCGTGGGCGATCACGCCTGTCCACAAATTAGATCTCCGACGTCAAGGATTATTCCGTGTGTTGACTCCCTTCCGTGCTTTGACACAATACTGTCAACAATTGTCAATTGTGATTTTGGTGTTACGAGATAGCACATTTGATTTTAGCAGGTGTGTAGTGCATAGTATATCTTATTTCCAGAGTTGATTCTAGCTTATATCTCTTCCCTTATTATGTTGGAGCAGTTGAAGATTGTACCCAGGAATTTGTGTGTTTCCATTCTTTAAATGGTCATATTATCTATTTGTATGTGGCCAGAGTTTTTAGCCGTTCCTTCTCTTGAAGTTACCATATATTCTGTCTTATCTTGGTTGATAACCAGCCCCATTTGTTGAGCTTTTCCTTTACGTGAGTCAATATTTCCACTGTCTTTTCTATAACACTGATGTTGGACACCAGGATGCCTTCATCCGACATACAGGACTTCGCGTTGGAGCTCAAGCCAACGAACATAAACAAGCAAGCAAGCATGTAATTCTTTATTTGTTGCAATCCCAAAGAAATCAGGAGCCTTGGAATGTGATCAACATAGAACAATTAGTATAATGAGTCATATCACGGAGTTTTCTACGAATTATCATGCAAACAGTGAGAAAGAAAATACAACCCGAAATAGGGGAAGAACAATGTGGATGTGTAGAAGGAAAGGGTACAGTAAATGCTGTGTATATGCTGCGATCAGTTATTAAACGTTCTATAGAAGTAAACAAAGATATACATCTTTGCTTTATTGACTACACAAAGGTTTTCCATAGAGTACGACATGTCAACATAATAGATATGCTTGCAGAACTACAAGTTGATGGGAAAGACATAAAAACATATAGTGGAAACAACAAGCTACCATAAGGATTGATAATGAAGTAGGACAATATCAGCTTATTAAAAGAGGTGTGAGACAGGGATATGTAATGTATCCAGATATTTCTTCCCTATACAGTGAAAATATTTTCAGAAATGTAGAAGATATAAATGGAATCATCATTGGAGGACGAAACATCAATAACATTAGATATGCAGATGATACGGTATTGATTGCAGACAATGAGCAGGATCTTCAACAATTAGTAGATACGGTCTTTGCACACAGTGAACAACTGGGGTTAGAATTAAATTGTAAAAGGACACAGATTATGGTCGTCACTAGGAAGAAAGAAATACCACAATGCAATATACAAGTAAATGGGAATATTCTTAAACAAGGGAATCGGTACAATTATCTCGGAACAGTCATAACATCTGAAGGGGAGATGCCTTGAAGTGATTAGAACAAGAATCGCCATGGCGAAAGTAGCCTTTAGCAAGATGAAAAACATACTGACCAATAAATAGATGTAATTGAAACGATACAATGAGTGTTGAGGTGCTACATAGAGCCTGTACTTTTGTATGGACGTAAAACTTGGACAATGAGCAGTCAAGCTGAAAAATATCTGATGGCTGTAGAAATGTAGTTTCTGAGGAGAATGCAAAGAATTACATGGACAGACAGACAAACAAATGACCAAGTACTACAGGAAACAAATGAACATCGTAAATTGATTAGAGAAATCAGACGTAGACAGTCAAAATGTTTTGGACATATTATGAGAAGAAATGAACTGGAGAACTTGGTGACAACTGACAAGATCGAAGGGAACAGACCAAGGCGAAGACCTAGCAGTAAATTACCTGGATGGATTGGACCAATGGCATGGTAGAGACAGGAACACTGAGCTGATCCACGACTCTTGTGATCGAGTGAAATGGCGAGTCATGCCCGCCCACGCTTTCCGGCATGGCACATGATGGAAGTATATATATATATACTAGCTGACCCGGCCCGGCTTCGCCCAGACTCTGGTGGGGATCTATCTGCCTGCCTGTCTGCCTGTGTAGTAGTGTCAAATGAAGTAACAAGACTTGATCTGGACTAAAACTTTATACTTTATTCTCAAGATGACAAGCCGTGTCTTCTCAGCTGGACTATCGGATGTTGACTAACCTTAACAACATAATACGTCACGATTGAGCATCTCCCACCCCTTTCAGTCTCAATGCTCAATCGTGCTGTATCTGTGTTTCCCACTAGATCCTAATTATACCCAATACTGTTACACCTCCCCATGTTTAATAAAGAATTTTCCTTATAAAGGAAAAATCTTTACTCTAAATCCCCATACTCCATTCCCTCTTTGTCTTCTAACCTTCCTAAAATCAACTCTAACTTAAATGAATATTCAATTTCTTTACTTTTTCCCTTTTTATATAGTCAACCCACTTCTTCTTCGTTTCCGGCCCTTCAACCAACCATAAGATATTTACATATCCTTAATAACATTTCAATTTCAACTATATACAATAACATCATAACACGTCTTCTTAAATACTCCTTCCTCATAAGCAATCTGCTTAAAATTTCAAACTCAACTCTAACCAACTCCTTATTTTATCACCAACGCTACAAATCCCCCACTTTCAACTAAGCTGAATTACTTTCACACGATAGGAAGACAAAGAATCGGTGGCCACCGGAACTTAAAAGAAGAAATAGAACTCTTTCAAAAAAAAAAAACATTCCCCCTTTAAATTTTTTT
>JACEFZ010004605.1:0-36424 GCA_014155875.1 Cepaea nemoralis
ATGTATGTATGTATGTATGTATGTAGTATGTATGTATGTATGTATGTATGTATGTATGTATGTATGTATGTATGTATGTATGTATGTATGTATGTATGTATGTATGTATGTATGTATGTATGTATGTATGTATGTATGTATGTATGTATGTATGTATGTATGTATGTATGTATGTATGTATGTATGTATGTATGTATGTATGTATGTATGTATGTATGTATGTATGTATGTATGTATGTATGTATGTATGTATGTATGTATGCATGCATGCATGCATGCATGCATGCATGCATGCATGCATGCATGCATGCATGCTACGCACGCACGCACGCACGCACGCACGCACGCACGCACGCACGCACGCACGCACGCACGCACGCACGCACGCACGCACGCACGCACGCACGCACGCACGCACGCACGCACGCACGCACGCACGCACGCACGCACGCACGCACGCACGCACGCACGCACGCACGCACGCACGCACGCACGCACGCACGCACGCACGCACGCACGCACGCACGCACGCACGCACGCACGCACGCACGCACGCACGCACGCACGCACGCACGCACGCACGCACGCACGCACGCACGCACGCACGCACGCACGCACGCACGCACGCACGCACGCACGCACGCACGCACGCACGCACGCACGCACGCACGCACGCACGCACGCACGCACGCACGCACGCACGCACGCACGCACGCACGCACGCACGCACGCACGCACGCACGCACGCACGCACGCACGCACGCACGCACGCACGCACGCACGCACGCACGCACGCACGCACGCACGCACGCACGCACGCACGCACGCACGCACGCACGCACGCACGCACGCACGCACGCACGCGCGCCTGTCTGTCTGTCTGTCTGTCTGTCTGTTTTTCCACTATCATTATTCATTGTATGTGTGTGAACGAGACAGTGGGTGAGAGAGTGAGTGAGAAAGAGTGTGAGTGGAAGAATTAGTATGAGTGAGAGTAAGAGAGTATGCATGAGTGAGTGTAAAAGTGAGTGAGTGTGTGGACATATGTGTGAGAGATTTAGTTAGAGAATGAGTGAATCTGAGAGAGTGGGTGTGTTGTGTGTTTGCCTGTCTGTGTGATAGAGTGTGAAAGTTAGTGAGTGAGTGTGAGTTAGAGAGTCATCGAGTAAATGAGTGAGTAATGGAGCGTGAGTGAGTGAGAGAGAATTTGTGGGTATGCGTGTATGTGCGCGAATGAGTGAGTGTGAGAGCGAGTGAGTGTGTAAAAGAGAGAGAGAGAGAGCGTGGCTGAATGAGAGAGTGCATGAGAAATTGTGATGTATGTGTGCATGTCTGGATGGGTGTATATGTGTGTATATGTGTGTATCTGTGTGTGACTCTGTGTATATGTCTGTACGTGTGTTAAGGTGTGCGTTCATGTGTTTATATGCGTTTATATGCATGTGCGTGTGTGTATGTGTGTATGGATGAGTGTGTGTGTGTGTGCTCGTATATGTATTGTATATCTTTGTATGTGTAAGTGTGCATGCATGCAGTGTATGCGAGGGAGTGTATATTCGGGTGTTATGTGAGTACGTGTGAGTAAGTATATGGATGTGTGCAGGTGTGTGTATTGCGTGGGTATGATGTGTGTGGGTGTGTGTATGTACATGTGAGAGAGAGAGAGAGAGAGAGAGAGAGAGAGAGAGAGAGAGAGAGAGAGAGAGAGAGAGAGAGAGAGAGAGAGAGAGAGTTGAATTGCATCACTAATTTTTAAGTTACAAGATGTATATGTACAATTTTTCTCCATTTTCTTTACAATTTTACGACAATGCTCACGACAATCGTCACTGTATGTGTGTGTAAAGTGTGGGAGTTTGATCATAATAGTAGGTTGGGGGGATCGGGGGATGTGTGTGTGGGTGGATTCGTGATGTGTGTGGGTGGGCTCAGGATGTGTGGGTGGGCGGGGTGGGTTTGTGTGGGTGGGTGGGGGATTTGTGTGTGGGTGCGTGCGAGATGTATGGGTGTATGGGGAGATGTGTTTTTGGGTGGGGATGTGTGTTTGTCTAGGTGGTTGTGGGTGAGTGGGTGGAGGAGGTTATGTTGGTGGATGATTGATGGTGGGTTATGGGATGGGTGGGGGTATATGTGTGGGTGGGGAGATATGTGGTGGGTGGCAGATGTGTGCAGGTGGGGGTGGTTGTGGGTTTGGGGATGTGTGTGTGGGTGAGGGATGTGTATGGGTGTGGGATGTTTGGGAGGATGGGTGGGGAGTGTGTGTGGGTGAGAGATGTGTGGGTGAATGTGTGTGGGGGATGTGTGTGGGTTGGGGGAGGGTGCGTGATGGGTGTGGGTGATGGATTTGGAGATGTGTGTGTGGGTGGGGGATATGTCTGGCTGGGTGGGGGTGTGTGTGGCTGGATGGAGGATGTATGTGTGGGTAGTGAGGGTGATTGTAGTTGGGGGATGTGTGGATGGGTAAGAGATGTGTGGATAGATGTGTGTGTGGGTGAGGGATGTGTCTTTGGGATGTGTGTGGGTGTGGTATTGTGTGGGAGGGGAGCTGGGTGTGGATAAATGATGTTTGTGTGGGTGGGTGCAGGTGTGGTTGGGTTTGTGGGAGGGTGAAGGATGTGTGTGAGGTAGGGGGATGGGTGGTTAGGATGTGTGAGTGTGGGTGGGTAGATAGGAGATGTATGTGTTGATGAGTGGGTAAGGGATGTGTGGGTGTTAGTGGTTGAGGGATAAGTACGTGTGTCTAGGGATGTGTGAGGGGATGAATGTATGGGTTGTGTGTGCGTGGATGGGAGGTGTGTGTTTGTGAATGGGGAATGTGTTGGTGGGTGGGGATGTGTGTGAGGGATGTTTGTATGGGTGGGGAGATTGTGCGTGGGTGGGGATGTGTGTGTATATGGGTAGGGGTGTGTGGTTAAGGGATGTGTGGCTGGGGGAATGGGTGGATGGAGGATGTGTGGTTGGGTGGAGGATGTGTGGTTGGGTAGAGGATGTGTGGGTGGGTGATTGTATATGAGTAAGGGTGTGTGGTTAAGGGATGTTGGTTGGGGGATGGGTGGGTAGAGGATGTGTGGGTGGGTAGAGGATATGTGGGTGGGTGAGTGTGTGCAGGTTAGGAGATGGTGGGGGATGTTTGCAGGTGTGGGCTCGGGATCTGTGAGTGGGCTGGGGGAGATGGGAGATTATGTGGGTGAGTGCGGAATTTGTGTGTGGGTAGGTGCGGAATATGTGAGTTGACGGGGAGATGTGTGTGTGGCTGAGGAATATGTGTTTGGTTGAGTGGTTGGAGGTGTGTGGGTGGAGGAGGATATTGGATGAGTGATTGTTGGTGGGAAATGGGACGGGTAGAGGATATGTGAGTGGGTGGGGAGATGTGTGTAGGTGGGGGATGTGTGGGTTATTGAATGTATGTGTGCTTGGGGTGTGGGTGGATGGGATGTGTGGTGGGTGAGAGGTGTGTGTGGGCGGGGAGATGTGTAGGTGTAGGGATGTGGTGGATGGGTGGGGGAATGTATTGTATGTGTGTGTGGTTGGGTGGGGGAGTTGGAGTGAATGGGGGATGTGTGGGTGGGTGGTGGATGTGTCTCATAACATAGTAATATGCATTGTTTATGTTTACAAAATTCACGTGACAATGTTTTTTTCCTATGCACTGTTGATGAAAGAAAGATGAGTGATTGGAAGGGCCGAATGTAAGACGGGCCTGCGTGCCCAATTTGTTACCCTTTGAAAATAAAGTCTGTTCGTTCGTTCGTTCTGTCTGTCTGTCTGTCTGTCTGTCTGTCTGTCTGTCTGTATATATGTACGTACGTAGGTAGGTAGGTACGTACGTACGTACGTACGTACGTACGCGCGTGCGTGCGTGTCTGTGTGTGTATGCATGTGGATTGATGGATCGGTGGGTTTGTGTGGGTGGGTGGCTGTGGTTTGTGTGGATGAGTAGATGGATGGGTAGGTGGATGTGTGGGTAAGTGGGTGTGTGTATTTGTGTGTGAGTATGTGGGTGTGTCTATGTGGGTGGGTGTATGTGGGTGTGTGTTAGGTGTGGGCTGGTGTGTGTGTGTGTGTGGGTGGGTGTGTGTAGGTGTGAAGATCTATTTGTTTGTCTTTTTGTATGTCAATATATGTCCTTCTCTCCCCTGCTCAGCCTATTACCCCAACTAGGTTATTCATTCTCTACCTCCTTCTCACGTTACACCGTATAAGATCATTCAACAGATAATAAATCTGTATATATCCAATCTTTACTTTTAACCGACTCCCAGATGGGTCAGAATATTAAAAAAAGCGTTTCCTTTAAAAATTGATAAATAACCGCAGTACATGAACAGCATATTGTATTTAACGAATGCCCTATTATAAACACTCTTACAAAGAATCGTTTTTTAAAGGTGCCTCTTTTCAACAACGGATATTCCATTAATGATGTATACAGTTAGCAAACAGCGTATTTGTTAGCATGAAGCCAAACAGAATGTAAGCTCCAATTGCAAAAATATCCCTGGTGACATTATAGAATCCTAACCCCCAGACAAGCTGTATCGGGTCTAGCACAGCTTTTACATATGCCTGAAAATGTAGCGTCATTATTAAAGGCTTGTTGAAAAAGATACATTGTTCATCGTTTCCAGATTCCAGTGCACCCCATTTATGATCATACAACCTTTTATACATGTATTCAATTTCCTTTATTGTTATCTGTGAGTGGAAATGGCATAATCGTGTATCTATATTTGTTTAAATACAGCGTTTGTGGTTCAGGGGTAGTGAACTCACTTTCACAATACCGACATTCTGGGGTAAAAGTCGGCTACAGTCGATTAGGGAGTACATCGCTTTACGTTGATGTTACAGTGGGTTGAGCGTAAGCCGTTCAGAAAGATATAGTAAACTGCTGAAAGTAAAATAGCATTACAATTACAAAGAGACAATCAATGATGTGATAGATTGCGACGTCCCTAAAGGACACCAAAAAAGCTTTAACTTAGTAAAAATGCCATGGAATTTACTTTTCCAGGAGGTTTCTGGACTTTGGTTGGGTCGTTGTGTTTTCTTCATGAGCCGACGTATTACCTTTCTGCTAACCCAGCGGTTCTCAACCTGTTTTGGCCCATGCACCTCTTCACCATATGTTCAGAATGTCATTCCCTCTCTCCCCCTTTCGTATATCCTCCCTATAACCCCCTCCCTCCCCACCCCTACACAATAAATGTAAAAATGGAAGATAAATTTAATACAAAATACTAGAACAAGTCTAGACGTCTATATAAAAAGCGATTTGCGGGTTTACTTACGTTATAAAATGAATTTCATAAGAGCCAGAAGTACAGAACCATAAAGTATGGAGGGAAAAACAATATCAAGTAATCGTTCTTGTATTAACGCGATCTTTAAATACTCTTAATTCGCCCAGGGGGAATTTTAGGGTTTCCCGGGGGGGGGGGGAATTCCCCACCGGGTGAGAACCACTGTGCTAACCGGACAATGTCTTCCACCTGCTCTGTCCCATTCTCCAGGAGGAACACTTGCAGTGGTTTAGCTGTATAATGAACGCCACTTGAAGTGGCTCAAACATCGCTACAAATGTCTCTTAGAATTGCTCCACTAACTGAGTCTCTCATCATCATCATGTACCATGGCGATAGGCATTCGCGGTCATGTTTCGCCATCTCACTCGATCACCAGAGTCATGGATCAGCTCAGTGTTCTTGTCTCGATCATGCCACGTGGCCAAGCCATTCTGGTATTTACTTCTCTGCCCTACCCTTGCTCTCTTCCCCTCGATCTTGCCAGTTGTCACCAAGTCCTCCAATTTATTTCTTCTCATAACGGCAGTTGATAATGTGATCCATTAATTGCTATACAACTAAGTGGACTGTTACGTTATTGGCAATTTGATTCATGTTTTTCTTTCTTTGGGGCTGTTATTAATATAGCTTCCTATGATGCCTGTGGGTCTATTCCTGCTTTCCGGTTGCAATTTAGGACTGCTAATTGTTTCTTCTTTTTATTTGCTTTAGCATTTAATTTATGATTCCATTCTTTCCTGGTGATTTCTTCCTATTTTAGAACACCCATTGTCTGTTGAATTTCTTCCATGTTAAAATGTTCAATTCTATGTTAGTTCACTATTAGCTCAGTGTTTTTGTGACATGCCTGTTTATCTTTTATTGCATATTTTTCTGTGTTGTCATAACAATACAGTTCGCACTGGAACACTACTCTTCTTCTTCTTCTTCGTTCATCCGGAGTTTTTTTTTTCGGACGTGATTGCGTTGTGCCTGTTTACAGCAGAGCTGCGTTCTTGCGCCGTTAGGCCGACACATCCGACTTCTGCGGGCATTTGTTGACCGGGTTAACCTTCCCGGGGCACTTCTGGTTTCAATTCTATAGTCTTCCTCCTTGTATTTGTCCCACTTAGTCTTTCCTCTTGAGCCTAAGGCGGCGCATAGGGCAGAAGTCCTGTCTCCCCATGCTTGGCGGTTCGCTGCTACCTGTTGTAGATCTTGGATATTTACTTGGCCATTGAATGAGCCTTCTCTAATGATGGTTCTACGCAGGGTCTCTCTTGGTCTTCCCCGTTTTCTTTTCCCTACTGGTGACCATATGAGGGCTTGGTAGGGGAGTCTTGTCTTGTCCATTCTGAGTACATGGCCGATGTAGTTCCAACGGCGTCTTCTTATGAAATTGGATACTGTATCTTGCTTAGTCTCTTGTCTTATTTGCGAATTGGTTCTGAATTCTGTCCAGTGAATGTTTAGAAGTCTTCTAAGACATTTGTTCTCAAAATTGTCTAATTTTTTATCTAAAGCTACCGTTGATTTCCAACTTTCACATCCATACGTTAACACTGGAATCACACAAGAGTTGAAGATTTTAAGTTTTGTGTGTTTGCTGAGTGTCTTTGACTTCCAGATGTTTGACAGTTTATTGAAGGCACTAGATGCCAGTGCGATTCTAGATGATATTTCTGGTGTTGAGTCCCCTGTAGATGTCATTTTGCTTCCTAGGTTTGTCCCACTTACGAATACAAAACCCGTTTCTCCGGTACAGACCGTCTATATAAGAGTATTAAGTCAAATTTTATGTTGGTTTCACAAATAAGTAGAACATTTTGTTCATTGTTTTCATTTTCTTTTCTTTGTTTTAATTTTTTTTTTTTTAATGGTTATATTCTTGTCATTGGGTTATTATACCTGAGAGTAGCCACTACCTGAGAGTAGCCACTACCTGAGAGTAGCCACTACCTGAGAGTAGCCACTACCTGAGAGTAGCCACTACCTGAGAGTAGCCACTACCTGAGAGTAGCCACTACAGTGTCTTCCCCGTGCTTACATATTGAGTTTTATGTGATCATTAACTGATGAAGGCTAGTCGCCACGTCCTTTTTTCTCGTAATTGGGTTATGTAAATGTGAAATGGATACAGAAGGGACAATTCTTAACCAAGTGGATATTTATGCCGGTCTCCCTGGTCTGGGTGTTACACGAATTTCTCCATAATCCCGTACACTCTCGTGAGTAACGTGACGTTGTGCGAGAATCGGTAGCGGTACTATCCGCGTCGGTAACTTACGGCGTATGTGAACCAGTCGCTCAGAAAGCAATGGCAAACTACTGAGCGCAATCTTGCCTAAGAAATCAACAATCAGCTGAAAGATGCGGATATTGACAGCGATGTCCTGTAAAAGCTATGCGAAAAATAAAGGGGGAAAAGGGGGGGGGGGGTTCACTTTTATAACATCAGACAGAATGTGCACAATAAGAGACTAAGAACAGCATAAGGCAAGAAAAAGCCGCATTTGAGACAACAAAGATATCTTAAGCAATAAGTCACTATCACTGAATGCAAGAAAGCGTGTTGAAATGCTATATAGAATGTTTTGCTGTATGACAGTGAATTTTGGAATGAAATGAACAAATTAGGAAGAACTTGGAAACAGAGATGTGGTTACTAAGACGAATGTTGCGAATTCCTTAGACTGTCGGCGATTACCTAAGAGGCTATTTTTTTTTTTTTAAGCATATCCTTTACAGGACTTAGCTGTAAACACCAGCATCTTTCAGCTGTATTTTGATCTCTTGGCAAGATTACGCTCAGTAGTTTGCCATTGCTTTCTGAGCGGCCGGCTCACATACCCCGTAAGTTACCGATGCGATTCGAACCACTGCTGATTTGAACCGTCATCACGTTACCGATGAGAGTATACGAGATTACGGAGAAAAGTTATAACCTCTAAGCCACGAAGCCGGCCTAATGAAACTAGAACATTATAAACAACAATAAGAAAGAGACAGCTTTCTTTGGTCATGTGATGAGAAGAGAGGCATTGGAGAACGTGAAGAATCGAGGGGAAAAGAGGCAGAGGCCGACCAAGAGTTATGATGGTTGATGAATTTAAATGGTGGCATGGAGGAATATATCAATAGCAGAGATGGATTACTCAAGCTGAAGTGTAAAATATCGCTACAGGATTGTCGATTAAGTGACATTAGGCCTACTGTGCGAATGTGTATATTTCAACTTGAATGATTTATCTAGTTAATTCACGTAAGTTGTGTGATTTCTGCAGTATGTACCTGACGAGATGCAGCGAAATATGCCAGGCAATAAATCGTGCAATCTATTGTTTGTGTCTTCGTTATTCAAAGTAGCAGAGTTGATCCAGAACACCAAAGACTGAGATCTGTGGAGAGACATGAACGCCTATGCCAGATGGCAGGGCACTTGAAAGTTGCATTACCTAGTGCTATTTTATATTGTCCTTCACGTAGGGGATCTTTTCGGGCATAAATTACAACTTTTTCATCGTGGAATAGTTAACTGCGGGTTCGGAGACAGCGTCCAAACGACAGGGGAAATAGACTGATTTTCTCCCGGCTATGTAAAAGGCGCCGTGAGAAGCCAGTAGATCGCAATGCACCGGGTGAATGACGTTCACAGTCCCGCGGGCAGAGGGTCTGTCGGGTAGGCCCAGATCGCTGTCAATTTGTGTGACCATTACATCAGCGGTGAATCTGAACGGAAAGTATTTTAACAGCAAAAGTACTTAAGAAGTCGGAGTGGGTTCGCTTGATGGCGAGAGGCACTGTTAATAGGGGAAGTTAATTAAAATCAGTCCAGTGCACTAGACGTAGTAGAGCGATCGCAAACAATAAAATACAACACAAATTTGCAACTTACCCTCTTGCGAGTCTTCTTTTCTATAATGACTTACAATTTTAGTGGTCATTCAAGCCTGTACGAGTGTTGTAGTTGTCAGAGGAATTGGTCGAGTGTTGGTAGTATGTTGGTGTAAGCTGGCAATAAACAAGCCAAAACGTGCGAAAAAGAACACTTGCCTCTGATATGAACGACGGAGCACAACAAATTACCACCGCACAGAGTTGGACACCGGAACACTACTCCATAATTACACTTGAAGCTTTTTTCGCTGTTCTTCATTATTCAAGGTTTTTACTAGTTTACATAGTTTGTTTCCGTTTCTGTGTACGTTCAGGTCGTCTGTTTTCGCATTCCAACAATCTCTTGTTGTTTCATTTACTATTCTTCTGTATATTGTGGAGACAGCTAAACGTAAAGGAAACCGCCAATCTTGTGACAACCAACGAGGCACCTCCTTGCTCTCCATTGCAGGGAAGATACTCGCCAGAATTCTCAGTCGCCTCACAGCCCATCTCGACCAAGGTCTTCTTCCTGAGAGTCAATGTGGCTTCAGAAAAGAACGTGGAACTGTTGACATGATTTTCGCTGCTAGGCAGCTGCAAGAGAAATTCAGGAACAGAACGCCGAAATGCTATCCACTTTCATTGATCTTACCAAGGCTTTTGATAAAGTCAGCAGAGAAGGACTGATGAAGATTATGGCGAAATATGGATGTCCAGGAAAGTTTGTCCAAATAGTGAGGCTATATCATAATGGTATGCATCCAAGAGTGCAGGAAAATGGTGAACTGTCTGAACCCTTTCCTGTCACCAATGGAGTGAAGCAAGGCTGTGACCTGGCACCAACACTGTTCAGCCTCATGTTTTCAGCTATGCTGACGAATGCCTTCGAGAACAACGACATTGGTATAGACATCAACTACCGCATGGATGGAAAGTTATTCAATCTCAGAAGGCTGAAAGCTAAAACCAAAACTAACAGTGACACCGTCAGAGAGCTCCTGTTTGCTGACGATTGCTCTCTATATGCCAACTCAGAGGTAGACACGCAACACAATGTTTCAGCTTTCTCATATGCCTGTGCCAACTTTGGGCTCAATATCAACTTGGAGAAGACTGTAGTTATGTACCAGCCAGTTCCGGGGATTAATCACCCCGTGCCGAATATCAAAGTGAATGGTCATAGACCAAGTGTTGTGGACAAATTCACATATCTTAGCAACACTGTGTCACAAGCTGCCACAAGTGATGACGAAGTGAATGCAAGAATCTCCTTGGCCAGCGAAGTCATTGGCAGACTGTATAAGAATATATGAGACAAAAATGGAATAAGCCTGCAAACAAAGCTAAAAGTCTACAAAGCAGTCGTATTATCAACAGTGCTATATGCTTGTGAAACCTAGACTGTATATCATCGACACGCTAGGACATTAAACCATTTCCACACAGTCTGCCTTAGGAAGTTATTGAAGATTAAATGGCAAGACAAGATCCCAAATACTGAAGTCCTAGAAAGATCATCCATGCCCAGTATCCACACTCTACTAATGAAGAATCAGATTCGCTGGGCTGGTCACTTGACTTGCATGCCAGATCACAGGCTCCCTAAACGATGTTGTTTTTTTTTTTTTACGGCGAGTTGAGTTATGGTAAACGCTCCCAAGGCAGCCAGAGGAGACACTTTAAAGACACTCTGAAAATCTCACTAAAAGCTTTTAGAATTCATCATGACACTTGGGAGACTGGTGTCAAAGACCGAAATTCGTGGCGCACACCATAACGCAAGGGTGCAGTCACTTGTGAAGCAACCAGGACTCCAAAAGCTGTGAAGACAAGACAGGACAGAAAAACCACTGCAGGAGATCCTCCTCCTGGAACGTCAAGCATTCTTTATTCACCTTGTCAAAGAACATTTCGAGAAAAAATAGACCTTATCAGCCATCTTAGAACTCATGGCTCCATACTTTCAATCAACCCCACTGGATGAAATGAATTGTCATCATCATTCTTGATGGACAAAACAACTTATATATATATATATAAAGAAAGAATAATATAATATCAAGAAAACAGTAACAATGGTAATATTTTTTTTAAAATGGTGACACCAAAATGTGAAATAGAAATAGAAGGGAACATTCTTAACCAAATGGATAATTGTAAATACTTAGGAACATTTATAACATCAAATGGAAGATGTATAACAGAGATTAAGAGCAGAATAGGGCAGGCAAAAGCCGCATTTCAGTAAATGAAGAGTATCTAATGCAATAAGTCACTGTCACAGAATGTAAGAAAGAGAGTGCTGAAATGCTATGTAGAACCAGTTTTGATTTATCGGAGTGAATCGTGGAATGTAAATGAACAAATTAAGAAGAAATTATAAGCAACAGAGATGTGGTTCCTGAGACGAATGTTGCGAATTCCTTGGATTGCCAAAGTAACTAACAACGACTGCCTGAGACAGGCTAATGAAACTAGAACATTATATACAACAATAATGAATGAATCACTGAAAAACGAGAAGTAGGTTGAGAGTTTTACCAAAGCACAACTACAAAAAACAATGGACGTTGCGGCCAAAGCCTTCGTCAGCACAGAACAAACAAACAAAAATAGAATAACTAATACACGATCGACACTACATGAATGTCTAAATATCAACTCATCTGCTTCCAAGCTTGAGACGGCTATCCAAGGCTGGAATGGAACGGATGTTGTGAAAAGGGGTCAACTGCCTAAAGGTCAGTACAGCCAGAAACTCGGTGATTGGTTAATTCAACCATGAGGGAACCCGCGCTAGGGGGATCAGGGTGCGCCCAGGAGAGCGAATAGAAAAATATGGATGTGTAACTCTGTTGCGATGTAACGGATGCAGTACGCAATTCCGCCAAGTTCACAAGTGACGGTAGTTAAGAACGCAATGAGAAACGACCCCATGCAAACCAAACAAGAAGTCACAGAAAGCAGAGATAATGCTGGTGGTGACTACCACGTCCTGCGAAGGACATACAAATGGCTATGAAGTGGACTATAAGATGGCGGAGATGGAGGGGGGGGGGGGGGGTTGTGGATAAGGGGCGTGGGGGACTTAAATAAAACTGTGTTGGACATTGAGGCCGTGAGGGGAAAGTGAACCCAACTGGAAGATAAGACGGTTTTCCAATATCTTGCGATCGCGTTCGTGAGATGTGCACGATTTTATCGCCGTAACACGTATGTCGGCAACCCCACAGTGGTCGGAACTGTTGAAGTGTAGGGGTACCGGTTTCTTGGCACCACTGTCGATATCGGATAAATGTTGTCTAAATCTGTCCGCAAGACGAAGGCCCGTCCCTACCTCATGTCGCAACGTGTTCAGATGATCGCATAGATGACGTTGCGACTCGTACATGAGAAACCCTCTCGGATGTGGAAAGTAGTCTTAGGGAAAGTGAGACTTGTGGTTTGAAGGACATATGGACAAGTCTTACAACGAGATCGAAGACATGCAGTCGTGCCAGGAAGAGACTGATGGGATTGTGATAGAGTGCTATGAACCAGAACATAAGAAAGAGACAAACACCTTTCTTTGGTCATGTGATCAGAAGAGAGGCATTGGAGAACATTGTGACAGCTGGAAAGATCGAGGGGAAGAGAGGCAGAGGCAGACCAAGATAAATGATGCTGGATGGATTGAGACAGTGACATGGAAGAATACTATCAGCAGAGTTGATCCAGAACACCAAGAGAGAGATCTGTGGAGAGCCATGAACGCCTACGCCAGCTGGCAGGGCACTTGATGATGATGATGCCATACACTGCAATACAGCAGAAAAGGTCATATGTCTATATAAAATATATATTAAAAGCATATGCACTAACGACGTATATAAATGTATAATGTAACAGAAGGTGGTAATATAGTGTGTGTATGGGGGGGGGGGGGGGAACAATGCCAGGCAAAAAGGCGAGACTGTATTCGAAAACAACAGCCAGTGGAATTTAAATTGAAAGAAACGTAACCAGTAAACATGGGAACAAAAGACTAATGCATGTATTTTAAAGTTATCGGTTGAAAATGTATTAAATCTATGCACCGTGCACTGACTGTTTATATTTTTATAATAAATAAATTCTTTAAACATAGACATAGTCAAATTCAAACATGGTATAAATGGACGTACCTCAACCAATCATCTCACATCGATTTTAAACTAACCAGACTTGCCAATAGCAGATTTGTAACAGGCAGTAAAGTTATACCAGGCATATATATACAGATCATCATCCTGTTGTGTTATACGTAAGGTTACAACTGGGCAAAAAGTACCTCGCACAGCGACTTCCGGAGTCATCAGTGCAAAGGAAACAGGGGATGAAGAGATAAAACTAAGTTTTAAACAAGAGATGGAAACAGCATTTGATTAACAACGAAACAACTGGAAAAATTATCGATGCAAGTTGGCATTGCATATTAATATTAAAGCGACACTACATAAGATATTAGAAAGCAAATGTGCTGTTATAATAAAGGGGGAAACGGGAGGGGGGGGGGGGAAGCATACAGAACAAACAACAATATAACAATATTGTGAAATGAGCAAGTAAAGGATGCGGTATAAGAAGAGGAGCTGTTTGAAGAAATGGATTTAAAAAAAAAAAAAAAAAAAACTATGGTGACTATACATTAAACAAACAGGTCAGAATTGCCACAGAGAATATTTTAAAACAATCAAGATAAGAATCATGAATGAAGTACGGACATATTCCACATGAACTCTCTACGACATCCCCAGGGCAATTCTTTAAACGTTGTGCGTATGAGAGATGGCATTACTCTATATCTGCAGTTTTGTTTCCTGCATAAACTGCAAATTTGGCATCTAGGGTTGCCTCATCCGGCCATAGAACAGATCTAGCTTAGCTATATTTGGTAACAGTTATAGCATATTCCCTGTAGTTTGAGGTGCTTGCCTGCAGACGTAGAGCTGAAAACCCTATCTTTAGCTTTGCAATTATTAAATCTAATGTAACTTCTAAGGATAATAACTTGTCCAATTCTGTCCAATAGATAATAGTGTACTGTGGTTGTACAGGTTTTTAATTAGCATCTTCTTCTGGTGACACGTAACTGGCTGAGAGTCCAGTTAGATCTGTCACAAGTACGCGTGTCTGTCTGCCTGGTGGTCGCGTGTTTGAATTCCATTCGAGACTAATTTCTTTCAGTTGCATCGTGTCCCGAGTCAACCACCTCTACAATGAGTACCCATACAATGTCATGGGAAGTAAAAGGAATCCGCCATGTGAGTAATTTCATAACCCTTGAAGTTCCGATTGATCTATAAAAATATAGGATTGCTACCATAACCTAATACGCTTCAACGGGGACTTTGTTAACATATAACTTAAATATTGGGTTGCATATCGGAGCATTCTTTGATGAATTTGTTAACCCCCTCATTTCCCCAAATAACTTAATGGAATTTGATCTGCTGCAGAATTGTTCTGTGACGTTGACATATATGCTTGTTGGATCTGAGTGCTTGGAGCTGATTACACGTAATAAAATTGATCTTGACCTCGGACCTACATCATTTTTACGTCGGATCATTTGTCACGACTAATGTCTTGGCGGCAAACGACTACAGCAAAGGGTGAACATGAGTTATTGTAATTTTTTTTTTCATTTTATGCTTTCATTTAGCCACTTTCCTTCCACATCTATGCATCTTGCCACGTTTTTCTTTATCATCGGGTAACTCTATCTTTTTTTTATGTTCCCCGTTGCCCCTGTCTAACCAGGGCTCATGAGGGAAGCAAAGAATAGCAAAACTGTAAACTACCATGCGCGTCCTAGGAGGTGCTCATTACGTTCCACAACGCTTTGCAGGTAAAAGCCGTCTTGCCCGTTGAATCATCAATGATTTCTTCCGCGCAGTCTGCCGAATCCTGATTTCAAAGGTTGGGTAGCATACCCTAGTTCACCGATTGGTTTGACACCAAATCAGTTACTCACGCTTGGTTTAGCCAGCCTGTCACAGCTGTTTCCCGGGGGGTGGCCGCTGTCGCATGTTTACATCAACTAGGAGCCACAGGCTTGAGCTGGATGTCAGGCTTGGACCAGTGGGGGATGGGCCCTGAAATAGGCATGGCAGTCATCCTTACCAAAGGTAGTAATAATGCCCGACACCCCAGACCCCCACCCCACCCCCAAAGACATCGACATATGAAACATTATACCGGACCTTTTCTGCTGTATGGCAGTGAATCTTGGAATTAGAATAAATATGGAGACAGTGAACGCATAATTTCTGAGACGAATGTTGGGAATACCTTAGACTACAAGAGTAACTAGCCACGATAGTCTGGAAGAAGCTAATGAACGTCACAGTTAGTTAGTTAGTTAGTTAGTTAGTTAGTTAGTTAGTTAGTTAGTTAGTTAGTTTAGTTTAGTTTAGTTTAGTTAGTTAGTTAGTTAGTTAGTTTAGTTTAGTTTAGTTTAGTTAGTTAGTTAGTTAGTTAGTTAGGTAGGTAGGTAGGTAGCTAGGTAGTTAGTTAGTTAGTTAGTTAGTTAGTTAGGTAGCTAGTTAGTTAGTTAGTTAGTTAGTTAGGTAGGTAGCTAGTTAGTTAGTTAGTTAGTTAGTTAGTTAGTTAGTTAGTTAGTTAGTTAGTTAATTAGTTAGTTAGTTAGTTGGTTGGTTAGTTAGTTAGTTAGTACCTGTAGGATCTATTATGTAACAATGATCAATGTGTAAACAAAAGGTACATGGTCTTAATCTTCACCCCCTCACCCCTCCCCCAACCCGAAGTAACATTCATCAATTTGTGATAGAGAATGTATCACATAGGTCTTATTTCCCGTACTGTGCTCGCCATAAATGAGGCGCTGGAACATCTTGCCCCTGTGTAGATTGGGCCCGTTAGCTATTACAGCAGCCAATCTAGGAGATGGAAAACTCCGATTATAAACCCCCAAGTTGAAGGTGGACCGACGTGCCGAGGACTGAATGGCCACGGGTGAGTTGGTCGTGAACGTGGAACGTCTGGTATGCGGGCGGGGCGGCGCCAGGCGTATGGACTCCTGCGGGACATCTCCTGCCTCTACCCTAGCAAGCAGGCTCTACTAGGGTGACCGCTCATTTAATGCACTATCCAAACTTTGTGTATATGGTATTATTTAAATGAGGGAATCGTTGCCGGAGCTACGGAGCACGTGCTCTGCGCTTGACACATCCTTCAGGGGCTAGCGAAGAGAGAGTGAGGAGGAGAAGTGGAGGAAATGGTGTGAGAAGAAGGCATAGAAATAGGAGGGCTGCGCCAGGAGAACAAGACGAAAAGTGGAGAGACTAGGTTTCAACTATGTAAGAGTGGGATATTGGAACTGTCGTAGTGCCAGGCAGAGAGGTCCTGTATTGGAGAGGCTAATATATGATTTTGATATCCTCATGCTCCAGGAGCTAAATACAGACACATACCATTGCCCTGGGTACGCCAGTTATATAAACCCTACTAGGCAGATGCCGGTCTCTCTGGCTGAGGGGTTACACCACTGTCTCCGTAAACCCGTTTATCCACGCAGGGTCTCGCAGCGAGGCGAGAATTGGAAGCGGTTCGACCCGCACTCGTGACTTGCGGGATAATGAGCCGGCCGCTCAGAAAGCAATGGCAAACTACTGAGCGTAATCTTGCCAAGAAATCAACATACAGCTGAAAGATGCTGATGTTGACAGCGATGTCCTGTAAAGGATATGCAAAACATTTATTTATTTACTAGGCAGATGAGACATGGGCAAGGTCTGCTGGTGAAGGAAGGAGTGAAGCCTGTGGTACTTGACTTCAGCCAGTGGAATCACAGTGCAAGAGAGGTCTCGGGTATAAAATGGAGATTGGTGCTTAAGTTGGAACATCATAAATGTATATACCACAGTGGACTGTTTTGTCAGAAAGGAACAATGGGACTGGCTTAAGGAATTGGAGGAATTACCAGGTGATAGGCTACTCATATGTGGAGACTTCAATGCGAGGAACAGAGATTGGGACAGCAGTGGAGAAAACCGACAGGGAATTGCCCTTGCGGATGCATGGTGGACTCCGATGTGGTCTGCATAAATGATGGTAGGCCGACTAGAATGGCAATGAGGCCTGGCGATGCGGACACAGCTATTGACTTGGCACTTGTCTCCCAGTCATCAGTCCTTGATGTAAAGTGGACTGTTTTGAATGACCATGGGAGTGATCACATGCCATGCTCAGTCCTGATCTCTAAATCCAGGAAAGTTAAGGCTGGGAGAGCGCGCAAGACCTTCCGGAATGAGTGGACCGACAGATTCTTGGACGCCTCAGACAGGGGGCATGCAACAGGGTTGTTAAAACTCCTTTTTTGCAGCCCCCATAGTGGACCCCAGAAGTAGGCCAGGCTTGGAAAGCAAAGAGTGCTGCAGTGAAGCAGCTAAGGAAAGTACGACAAACACCAAGAAGCTTACGAGAGGAAGTGGACACAGCAGACAATGTCAAGAAAGACAAGGTGGAGATTTTCAAGCGCTATGCTTCAGAGGCCAAAAATGCAAAGTGGGAATGTTTCATGAAGGAGATTGGAAACGATAAAACACTGCGAAAATTCTGGAAACTGCACAAACAAATACAAAGAAAAGATCGGCCTACGACAGTGGGAACAATTTATAGAGATGATGGTTTGCGTGTGACAACAGACAAAAAGAAAGGGGAGGCGTTTCTCCAGAGATTTTTAGAGCAGACCAATCATAATGATGCGGACACCAGGGATGCAGTTAGAGGGCAGTTATCTGGCATCATGAAGAATATGCATTATGAAGACATCATATGGGTTGAAGATGTTAAACTTATTTTGAAAAAGGCAAAAGACACGGCACCAGGGACCGATGGGGTTAGGTATAGCCACATGAAGTCTTTGATCGATGCAGACCTGAAGGAGATGACTGACTGCTTTAACCAGAGCATTAGGACAGCATCAGTACCGCAGGATTAGGTACATAGTTATCTCTCTCCCAAAACCATTCAAGGATCATTCAAAGATTAGCGGCTTTAGGATCATCACCCTTCAAAATACATTTGGGAACGTTCTAGAGAAGATAGTCACTGTCAAGCTGCAAGAGTTATTGGAAAGCGGGAAGCTTCTTCCAAGAGGCCTGCGGAGCTACAGGCCAGGAAACGATACCTGGTCAAATGCAGCCACTTTTGCCTTTGACGTTTATGAGGGGTTCCAGAGTAGACAGGAAACGATGGCGCAGCTCTTGATCTCGAGGATGCATACAATAGAGTTCGATATGATATTTTGATGACCGCACTGATGGAGAAGGGAGTCAATCCCTGGTTGATGAACTGGATAGCGGCCGTCCTGCATTCTCGTCGGGTTGCTCTCCGTCTGGGTGCATGGACCTCAGAGACACATATTTTAACCCCGGGACTGCCACAAGGTTCTGTAATCTCACCGGTGCTCTTTAGCGGTTATACGAGCAAGATTTAAAACCTAGAAGCACCAGGGGTTGGAAGGATACTAACATTTGCAGGTGATATTCTTGCAAATAGGCAGTGGAAAGATAGGGATCAAACAGCTCAGGAGTTACAGGCGCAGTAGACAAAGTGATTGACTGGTGCACTAAAATGAGTGCTGTCATCCACCCGGAAAAGGCGGCTATTTTGTGGTGCTCTCTGGACAACAGGATTGAGAGAGCTGATGTCCAAAGCCTCACGATAGAGGGTAGAAGCGTCAACAGAAAGAACAAACTCAAATATCTGGAATCATATTTGACAGGAGCCTGTCCTTCAAGGACCATGTGGAGATCGTTGTGACAAGATCTCAAAAGGGACTCAATGCACTTAAAACTATGGTTGCAATGGAAACAGAGCAGAGAATGCTTTTCACACTATACCAGATCTTGATCCTCTCAGTGATTGATTATCGACTAGGTCTGCTCACTGTCTCAAAGAGTCAGCTGGTGAAATTAGAGCGCATACAGAACGAAGCTATGCGGGTCATTCTGGGATGAACCAGAAACACCCCAGTAGTGTGTATGCGTTACATCCTTGGCTTGCCGACTGTTGCTGGTGGGCTCAATGTGATGCAGGCGAAAGCATACCTCAGAGTAGCTGCAGACACAGACCACCCACTGCATGAGGGACTGGACGCAGTTAAGGGTCAGCGACTGATATGAGGGAAATCGTGGATGGCTCAGGCGGAGGATACGATCAGACAGGTGTGCATCTTGGAGAACATTAGGCGAGGAGAGGAGTGGGTCAGATTGCCAGCGGAGCAGTCAGACATGTGCAGAGTTATAATCACATTGAGCCGGGAGTGCAGGGAGTTGCCATCAGGCGCCACGGAAGTGGAAATCCAGCAACTAATTCAGGATAATGCTCGCTCGGGTGATGTGATTATCTACACAGATGGTTCGGTGTTGAGAGGTAGGAGAAGTGCCTGGGGGTTCTTAGCAAAAGCTAATGGTCGGCGTTTGGTGCAGAAGAGCCTGGCGTATGATACCACAACATCTAGCTTAAGAATGGAGGTGGAGGCGGTCAGTGCAGCTTTCCGCTGGATGGAGGATACGATACACAAACACATCATGATTGCAACTGACTCAGAAAGCATGCTGAGGAAGGTGAGGACAGGCAAGCTTCGTGCAGAGTGGCTTGCTTCGCTTCGGAGGTCACGGGTGGCAAACATCGCCTGGATCTTTTCTCCGGGGCATGCCGGTGTGATGGGGAATTAACAGGCGGACAAATTGGCTGGCTCTGCAAATCTTGGTGGAGTATTGATGCATGACAAGGCAGATGTGGTTGCGGCCTTGTGGAAGCACGTGTACACCTCGGAGGAGCAAATGGATCACCATGGTCTGGCAAGAATGAGACAGCGAGGAGTGACGAGGGGATCTAGCCGACGCTCGACGCTCACAGGATAGGCGAGAATGACATATAATCAAATTGTTACTGGTACTATTGGTGTTGGAACTCTTCGCTGGCTGCTGAGGATAGGGACGGAGCGCTTATGGGAATGCCCCGAATGCTGTGATGCTGGTGATTCTCACAGTGTAGGCGTTGAACAGCACCGAAGATAATGGTGATCCCTGTGTCATGCCAGGATATATTGTTGTTGGTTCCGAAGTCCAACTGCCACATCTAAAAACTGCTTTCCGTTGGAAGAGGTCTGCAGCAACCCAACTAAGGAGGAAAGGACTTATCTTGATTTCAAAAAGCTGAAGCATTAAAAAAATTCCAATGGTACTCTGTTGTATGCGTCCTCAAGATCAGTCGCTGCAGCAAATGTTTTAATGTCTGAGTGGAAACCTTCATAGCCATCATGGGCAAATACTGCTGCATTGGTCCAGGTTCCTCTTTTAGGATGGTACGTCACAAACAACTATAAGAGAGAGACAGTGTTCTGTGGTCACATAATCTAATCAGAAGAGAGGCATTTAAGAACATCGTAATAACAAGAAAGATCATAGGCAGAGGGGGCAATAGTAGACCGAAACAAGCGATACTGGATGGTCTAAGACGATGGCATGAGGGAATGTCATCAGTAGAATGGAACTAAACCACAAATTCCAAAATTTGATGTTCTTTGACAATTCCAACATTTGTGGAGAGACGTGGACGTCTCGTCACTTTGAAAGGCACGTGATAATGACGATACATAAGTGTTAGAAAGCAATAATAGCAAACTACGTAACGTACAAATGCCATATAAATCACAAGCAATCAAACAATACTGGGGTTGACGGCGACATCATGCTAAGGGGTTAACGGACAAAATGCTCGACTTCATTGCACGGGGTTCTATCCCATGTGTATCGTTCCGCAGATTGTCCTGCCGAAAGCGTCGCACAGAGCACGAACAACTCCATAGCCCCAGCAACGACCCCAAGGGGTCTCCGAGAAATGGCACTCGTGAACCGAACGGCGTAGCCCGGAATCGAACCCGGAATGAAGCAGACCGCGTAACCACTTGGCTACCGAGACTTCCATCATGTGTTGTTTGTCCATCAAGAATGATGATAACCATTAATTTCATCAAGTAGGGTTGCAAGTATGGAACCGTGAGTTCTAAGATGGCTGATAAGGCCTATTTTGGCTCGAAATGTTCTTTGACAATGTGGGCAAAGGATGCTTGACGTTCCAGGAGGAGAATTTCCTGCAGTGGTTTTTCTGTCCAGTCTTTTCTTCACAGCTCTTGCAGTCCTGGTTGCTTCACAAGTGACTGCACCTTTATGTAATGATGTACGCCACGGATTACGGTCTTTAGCAGCATATGTCTTCCAGGTGTCAACATGAATTCCAAAAGCTTTAAGTGACATTTTCAGAGTGTCTTTAAAGCATTTCCTCTGGCAGCCTTGGGAGCGTTTACCACAACGCAACTTGCCGTAACAAATTTGTTTAGGGAGCCTGTGATCTGTGAGCCTGTAATAACATCTGATGGGAGATGCCTTGAAGAGATTAGAACAAGAATCGCCATGGCAAAAGTAGCCTTTAGCAAGATGAAAAACATACTGACCAATAAAAAGATGTCAATTGAAACGAGAAAAAGAGTGTTGAGATGCTACATAGAACCTGTACTTTTATATGGATGTGAAGCTTGGACAATGAGCAGTCAGGCTGAAAAACATCTGATGGCTGTAGAAATGTGGTTTCTGAGGAAAATGCAAAGAATACCATGGACAGCCAGAAAGACCAATGAACAAGTCCTTCAAGAAACAAATGAAGATCGTAAACTGATTAGAGAAATTAGACGTAGACAGTCAAAATTTTTTGGGCATGTTATGAGAAGAAATGAATTGGAGAACTTGATGACAACTGGTAAGATCGAAGGGAACAGACCAAGAGGAAGACCTAGAAGCAAATACCTGGATGGCTTGGCCACATGGCATGGACGAGACAGGAACACTGAGCTGATCCACGACACTGGTGATCGAGTGAAATGGCGAGTCATGACTGCCCACACTTTCCGGCATGGCACATGATTGATTGATTGACTCCTCGGAATCATAATTCAAAATAGATAATGAAGTAGCTGAAGAATAAATAGATGTTCATAAAAGTAGGAGCACCGGAGAAGCATAATTTGTTTAAGAATGTTTACTGAAATATACATATGAATTCAGAAAAAAAAATAATGTATGTATATTTGTAGACTAGAACACAGTTTTTGAAAAAGTTAAACATGATCAGCTAATTACATGCCTTCAAGATATAGAATGAGATGGGAAAATACCTGACCTTTTGTAACGATACTCGGAAAAGTGGCAATAATTGGATATGAAAGTAAATGAAGATATGAGTATGGCAGGGATGCATGTTGTCCACAAGACATTTCAAATTACATCAAGTAAACAGTTTTTTAAGCAAGCTGGATAATGTCCTGGACTGAACAATAACGGAGAAATATATAAAATCTTCGAGATGCTGATGACACAACAACTTGTAGACAATGAGTGGGAGTTGAAAGACCCGGTGGAGCAAGCGGGTAGGCGTGTAAGATTAGATATTAATATTAATTAAAAGAACGAAAACTATGATAATGATATACACACACACACACACATATATATATATATATATATATATATATATATATATATATATATATATATATATATATATATATATATATATGTCCGATATACCCATCTGGAGATCATCCGCAACATCCTGCACCCATCTTCTCTTTAGCCTTCCACTTCCTCTCTTCCCTGGTATATACCCTTCCATTCTTGTTCTCTCTAAACAATGTATTTAGTTTTTGAAGAGCAATATATATTCGTCTTTTAATTTCGTTCATTGTGTCACCATTGTTGGTAATTAATGACCCCAGGAATTCGAAGTTTTCCACAACCTTAAATTTTCTTTCTCCACTTTAGTTTTATCTGTATGCGTTATCTTTGTTTTTGTTATGTTAAGATATACGTTGTGATTTTCACTATTCTTTTGGGTCGAGGTTATTAGATTATCTATACAATTCTGTAATGTGGATAGCAATATTGTATCATCAGCATATCGAATCTCTGATATTTCATGACCACGGATATTTAGGGCATCATATTGCTCCTTGGCTATATCTCTGACATTTCTCATTATATTTTCGGCGTACAGGTTAAACAAATAGGGGGACGGCACACAACGCTGAAGGACTCCTAGCTTGATGTGAAACCAGTCTGATGTCTCGCCATCTGTTCTAATCGCTGCTTTTTGATCTAGATAGAGCATTTTTATCAGTTGAACCACATGTGATGGAAAGCCTATTTTCCTCATGATTCCCAACGTTTCTGATGTTGTACACAGTCAAATGTCTTTGAATAATCCACAAAACATGAGAATAGGTTTACTTTACACTCTCTACACTTCTGTATTATTAAACGCATGTTGAGAATGTGATCTCTTGATTCTCTTCCTTGTCTAAATCAAACTTGAACCTCGTTAATCTCTTGTTCCATTTTCTTACGAAGTCTTCCCATTACGAGTTATAGTAGAATTTTACTTGCTTGGCTGATCAGGGCAACAATTCAATCAATCAATCAATCAATCAATCAATCAATCAATCAATCAGGTGCCGCCTCCACAATGAAGGTTGGCTGCAATGGATCTCCAGCACAGTCTGTCTCTCGCCATGACTGTACATTCTGTCAGGCTGATGCTCATCCATCTCTTGATGTTATCTTCCCACTTGTATCGTTGCCTACCTCTTGCTCGCTTGCCCTCAACTTTGCCCTCCAGTATGGTTTTTATAAGAGTATCATGTCTTTTAACGTGTCTGAAATATTTCACCTGCCTCCTCTTTATTTCTTTCATCAACTCTCTCTTCATTCACAGTTTTTTTAGAACCTCTGCATTTGATTGTTTTTGTTTCCGTGAACTACAACATATTCGTCTGTATATCCACATCTCCAGAGCTTCTATTCGACTTTCTAGTTGCTTGTTCAATGTCCAGTAGCGTTGAATATACGTAACATTTGACAATTCTCATTTTTAATGCGTTATTAATATCTCTAGATGTTAATACTGATTTAATGCCGTTGAAAGCATTTTTGGCCATTCCTATTCTCTTTATGATTTCTATTTCACTTCCGTCATCATCTGTTATTATATGTTCAAGATAGGAGAAACGGTTTGCTTATTCCAGTACCTCCCGGTTTACTGTGATGTTCATTGATGACCTGTCCTTTTCACTACTAATTATCATAGTTTTTGTTTTTTGCATATTAATATCTATGCCACATTCTTTCTTTTTTTACTTGTTACACTAGGTCTTGTAACTCGCGCTCGCTTTCTGCTGGTAACATGGTATCGTCAGCATACCTAAAACTGTTTATGATTCTTCCATTGATGTTAAGTCCAGGCATTTCACCTTGTTAAAAAATCTTTCTGTGTATAGGTTGAAGAGGCTTGGGGGCAGTACACATCCCTGCCGTACTCCTCATTTTATCTATATAGGCGACGAATAGTTATTTCCGCATCTATTAGACGCTTCTTGTTCCCAGTACAAGTTACTAATAAGTCTGATGTCCTTGCCGTCTACTCCTATATCTTGAAGGCACGTAATTAGTCGTTCATGTTGTACTCTAGCAAAAGCTTTCTTGTAGTCTATGAAACAAACATGTATACTTTTTTGAACTTCTATATATTTTTCAATTAACATCCCCAAACAGATAATTTCTTCTCTGGTGCCGCTGTTTTTGCGGAACCCAAATTGTTCTTCAGCATCTGTCCTCATCTATTTCATGTTGAATTCTTTCTTGTATGACCTTGAGTACTATCTCAGTTTTGTGGCTCATTAAGCTAATAGTTCTGTAATCCTCACAATCAATATCTCTTGGCTTCTTCGGTAGTGTGATGACAATGGATGTTTTCAAGTCCTTGGGGATGTACCCAGTATTATATATATATATATATATATATATATATATATATATATATATATATATATATATATATATATATATATATATATATATATATATATATATATATATATATATATATATATCATTACATAATTCTGTGATAGTATCAATGCCAAAGCTGGATAAGGATTTTATCATCTCTTTTGTTATCTTTTCAGGACCTGCAGCCTTTCTTTCTTTCATCTTTTGTAATGATCTTCTCGACTTCAGCCTCTACAGTGATGGCTGGCTACAATGAGTAGCCACTTTAGTAACTTTTTCTAAATTTCTGTTTTTTTTTAATTATATAACCAGCATAGTTCGATAGCTCTTGAAAAAAAAAAAAAATCCAACGGTACCTTATTCAAGTCTGTAGGCCAATTCTAAGGGAAGATATAAATGTGTGTGTGTCAGTTTATCATTTAATATAACGTATATAGAAACGACACGATTTTGACCTTTCACTTTTTGTGACCCTACCTACACATTCACACAACTGTTGGTTGCACTGTCGTCAAGGAGATTAACACTGGCGCTCTCTAACTCAAGAAAAGATAACTTTGCCAGTTTACACACACACACACACACACACACACACACACACACACACACACACACACACACACAAATGTATACATCTCGACGTCATTGATGACGTCAGACTAATATGCGCGGTCTTGTCAACAACGCTAGGCCGCCGGAGTAGATGCATTTTGACAAAAGAATTCCCTTTGGAAAGATGCAAAATTATCAATGATGTGGTCCATGTAGAGTGATAAAAATTTACAAATAAATGCTATAATGGGTGTTGAATGCAAACAAGCAATCATTGGCATTGCAATAGCCATGAATATCAAATATTCATAGTTAGATGACAACTGCCATGTCCCGTCATTGAAATACCACAATATATAGCATGAAATCTTTATAATTTCAGTTTGATATGGGATTGCAAACTCTAATAGTCGAAAACTACATAATCATAAGTAAAAATGGATGATAAAGTTAAACAAAAACATACTAGAACAATTCACAAAGTCTAGTTAAAACGGAATTGACGGGCGTATTTACGTCTTATAAAGTCAGTCTGTACTGCTGTCCAGGACACGGATTTGAGAAGACGAGAGGTATAGATTTGTAGCTCGTGTAGACCAACATAATATCCAGTAATCGGTTTCTGTTTTGGTGCGATCTTCAAATATACGTCACCAGTACTCTATATATCCTTAAATCGGAGAGACAAAAACCAGAAACCGAAAATTAACGCATACACATCTCCGCTAAAATACGGCAAAACTAAAACGTAGTGCCTACAATGAGTTTCCAATACGCTCTGTACCCCACTAATTGTTTGTACTCTATGACCTGTTATTCTATTTGTCCATGTCTTGATTTCATCCCCCGACCTGTATCTCTGCCACCTCTCTTGCCCACACGTCTTTGATATTTCCCTCTAGTACGATTTTTGTGTAGAGCCGAAATAATTATTAATTTTTCTTTTCTTCATAAAATTACCGTGTTCAACATTTAATAAGGTTATAATTGGGTTTGTAATTTAATTGTGTGTGTGTGTGTGTGTGTGTGTGTGTGTGTGTGTGTGTGAATATGTATGGGTGCGCGCGTGCGCGCGCTCACGTGTGTGAGTGCTTGTTTTTGCTGGCATTTCTTTTTTTGTTGGAATGTATTGTTTCTCGGGTGATGGTAATGGGAAGGACTTATCCTTAGAAGGACTCATCTCCTGCTGGCCTGGTTTGCTAGATTACCATTTTCTTTCTGTGTATATATTGCTTAACACGCCTTTGTATATTCCGTTGTTGTCATTTATTTATGTCGACAGTGTCTTTCTCATTTATTTCATCACCTCTTGCATCATTCCCAGCTTCACCAGAGCTTCTGATTCTGTTTCCATAAATTCGATCTCCAGGGAATCACTTGTAATTTTCAAAATACTTGCTCATTGTCCATGTTTCTTCGCCACGCATTAGTGTTTTATATTTTATTATATAATTACACACATACACACACACATACACACATACACACACACACACACACACATACACACACCATACATATATATATATATATATATATATATATATATATATATATATATATATATATATATATATATATATATATATATACAGTGGAGTCTGGATAAGTAGAAGTCGCAGGGGCCGAAGGAATTTGTTCTACTTATCCGAAATTCTACTTATCCAGACTGCACACATATTTACACTAATTTACACTAATACCATGCAGTAGCATTGAGTAAAATGATTGTTCCAGTTAGGAAACACAGGCAGTGAACAAATAAATAGCAATACAATATCAGAAATGTTGAAATGTTTAATTTTGAAAATTTCCAAATTAATTAAAGAAAAAGTCTGTGATTTATCTTCCCATTGCCTGTTTAAAGGCACAAAATGGTGAGACTGCATCATCTGAACATCCATTCTGCATCATGTAAATGTCAATTTTGTCAATTGATGCCAAAATATCTGACTGCGATACAGGTTGTGCTTGCAGCCCACAGTCATCCTCATCATCAGAGTCAGGGCTGGAAGGGTCTGTTGGTTGAATGACTGGCATACATAGCCCTATAATATCAGTGCTTGAAAGAGTGGCACTAGTAGAAACATCATTGTCAATGTTCACAAACTCCTCAGCATCAATCTTCAGCTCTTTATACAATCTAGCAAGTAATGGCCCCACTGAAATGTCAGTAACATTTCTCTCACTACTCGCAGAATTATATTTAGCTAAAGCAGGTCTGAGCACGTCTTCTATCCATGAGTGAGTCGTTGCTTCGTCGACTGACTGTTTCTCTCCACACACATTCTTGTAAGTGATGCAATGTCGTTTTTGGAAACGGTCCAACCAGCCAGCACTACAATTCCAGCCTGTCTGACCTCCAAAACGTGCAAATTCTTCTGCTTTCGCAATAATTAAAGACCCATTTACTGGTACACTTGCCAATCTAATCACAGTGAACCATTTTACAAGTGCAGAATCAACAAAATCGCACGCAGCAGTTCTTCTAGCTCTCTGCCTATCACTGTCGATTTGACATTCGAAAAACAATTGTTTGTAGCGGTCTTTGTGCTTTAAAATGCCGGAAAGTGCCGATGTTGGAATATCAAATTCTCTAGCTATATCTACTTTCTTCTTCCCATTATGTTCAACCTCTTCCAACAGCTCAATCTTTCTTTTTAAAGTCAAAGTTTTAAGCTTTCGTCCACTAGCAGCCAATGTTGACATGTAGCAACATATCGTATGTGCGAGATTGTTCTCCGGGCTGACTAAAAATACACATTCTTTCGCGAACAATTTTTTTTTTGGAGAGGGGGATGAAAATTTCGACTTACACGTTGACATTTATATCGTCGGTATGCATTTTTATGTTCGACTAATCTGAAACTTCGAGTTAACCGAATTCGACTTATCAGGAATTTTTATACAAAGATAAAGAAGGATCTTGGCCGGGACCAAGCCAATAACGTCGACTTAAGTGAAATTCTAGTTATCCGAGTTCGACTTAAGTGGACTCGACTCTGTGTGTGTGTATATGTATGTATGTATGTATATATCATCGAGTGCCCTGCAAGCTGGCTAGGCGTTCATGGCTCTCCACAGATCTCGGTCTTTGGTTTTCTGGATCAACTCTGCTGCTGATATTCCTCCGTGCCACCGTCTCAATCCATCCAGCATCATTTATATTGGTCTGCCTCTGCCTCTCTTCCCCTCGATCTTTCCAGGTGTCACGGTGTTCTCCAATGCCTCTCTTCTCATTACATGACCAAAGAAAGATGTTTGTCTATTTCTTATTGTTACATATAGTGTTCTAGTTTCATTTACCTGTTTCAGGCAATCGTTGTTAGTTACTCTGGCAGTCCAAGGAATTCTCAACATTCGTCTCAGGAACCACATCTCTGTTGCTTTTGATTTCTTCTTAATTTGTTCATTTGCATTCTAAGATTCACTGCCATACATCAAAACTGGTTCTATATAGCATTTCAGCACTCTCTTTCTCACACTCAATGATAGTGACCTATTGCACAAGATACTCTTCATTTTCTGAAATGCGGTGTTTGCTTACCCTATTCTGCTCTTAATATCTGTTATACATCTTCCATCTGATGGTATAAATGTCCCTAGGTATCTAAAATTATCCACTTGGTTAAGAATTTTTCCTTCTATTTCTATGTCACATTTTGGTGTCACCATTTTCTTTGATATCACCATTGTTACTGTTTTCTTGATATTCAAGGAGAGTCCTTTCCTTGCACTCTCTATTACTACAGTGTCCAACAATTGTTCTAGATCTGTTGATTTATCTGCCACCAATACTGTGTCATCTGCATAGCGTATATTATTTATATTATAACCTCCAACAAGTATTCCTATAATCTCTTTGATCTCTCTCATTATTACTTCGCTATATAGGGAGAAGAGATCCGGTGACAAGACACATCCCTGTCGTACTCCTAGCTTTATGCGTTCATATATGCAGGCTTTCAAGCAAACATCCCATTGCTCAGGTAGGCGGCGAATGCCGTCCGCAAAATAGGATTGTGGTTGCTCACTGAACCAAGTGTTTACCGCGTTCATTAGTCTGCATCTGTGTGAAATCGTTGTCCCCTGATAGCTTTTTTTAGAGGTCCGAACAAATGAAAATCACATTGCATGTTCTCTCTTTTGCTGCTCGGCTCAAAGTGGTGACACCATGATTCATCGTCAGCCACTATGCGGAAGAGAAATGCATCATCCTCCACTCTGTAGCGCAGCAAGTGGTTCAAACACCATCCCATGCGTTCCTCTTTTTGGTGGTAAGTCAACATCCGTGGTACCCACTGTGAACACACCTTCCGATATTGCAGTTTCTTACGAACGACCTTTTTGAATTGTCCCAATTGACACATCAATTTCTTTCGCTAGCGAACATACGCTTTGACAACGGTTCATCTGTACTGCTGCATCAATTTTGGCGATTTTTTTTTCTGTTGCAACAATATGCGCTTGAATGGGCCGTCGAAGATCTGTCCTTGTTTGACGTCCTTTCCGAAACATTCGTGCCCAATCTGTCACTGTTGTCTTCGATACACATTTGTTACCTTACGCTGACTGAAATCTTTGATGGTGGTCCACTGATCGACATCCTTCAAATGAAAGAAATTGAATCACCACTCTTTGAGCTTCTTTGGGCGGATTTTGGATTAACCCGGCCATTTTCTCAACGATCAGAAACACAACCTATGCATCATGGGACGATAAGCACGTGCTCTTTTATTCATTGGTCAGTACTTATCACATGACTATGACATGATCATGTTCAACATACACAATTACGCGCAGTTCGGCATGAACGTATTTCAAATGAACGCCCCTTATATATATATATATATATATATATATATATATATATATATATATATATATATATATATATATATATATATATATATATATATATATATAGGAGAAGGGGGAGGAGGAGGCGGGGGATAAGACGTAGAAGAAGATGATAAATTAATTGACATGATAAAGGACGTCATATAGTTTTATTTCTTTGGCAAATATCTCAGATTAGTTTCTCAGCTATGTTTGAGCCAATCAGCTAACCACTCTCTGCTAGTTTTAAATACCTAGGGGCATTTATAACATCAGATGGAAGATGCACAACACAGATTAAGAACAGAATAGGGTAAGCAAAGGCTGCATCACAGAAAATGAAGACTATCTTATGCAATAAGCCACTATCATTGAATGTAAGAAAGAGAGTGCTTAAGTGCTATATATAACTTGTTTTACTGTATGGTTATAAATATTGGAATGTAAATGAACAAATCAGGAAGATATTGGAAGCAACAGAGTTGTGTTTCCTGTGACGAATGTTGTGAATTCCTTGGACTGCCAAAGTAACTAACAACGATTGCCTGAAAGAGGCTAATGAAACTAGAACATTATATACATCAATAAGAAAGAAGCAAACAGCTTTTTTTGGTCATATGATGAGAAAACAGGCATTGGAGAACATCGTGACAACTGGAAAGATCAAGAGGAAGAGAGGCAGTGGCAAACCAAGAGAAATGATGCTGGGTGGATTGAGACGATGGCATAGAGGAATATCAACAGTGGAGTTGATCCAGAAAACCAAAGACCGAGATCTGTGGAGAGACATTAACGCCGACGCCATCCGGCATGACACTTGATGATGATGATGATGATGATGATGATGATGATGATGATGATGATGATGATGATGATGATGATGATGATGATGATGATGATGATGATATAAATGTTTCATCATTACAGTCTTTCTTTGAAAACATAAGCAACATCGTTTACTCACCTCGAATGCAACATCTTGTATTTCAACGAAAGATCTTCAAAACAGAACTGTTAGGCTGTACTTTTTGACAATATATTTTACTGTATTTGATTCCCTCTGGCGCTCCCTTGTGCTGATTTTTATAATTATCTACTGGAACAATGTTTTTGGAAATGTTCACGAAATCAACCTTTTAATTAATTTATATTAACGACTTTATTATAAACGTTTCGGAATGGAGACAAAGTTAATAATGTCACTTATAATTGGTAATGTAAAGTAAAGGCCAGATAAAAATATATGAAAATTATAATGACATAAACGTGTAAAATATGACTATTACGCCTGATTAACGGTAAAAGTAAAAAGTTGTAAAGTTTAGCATCGGAGTTAACACATACTGACTAATTCTGAGGATGTTTCATTTTCAAACAGCGACCAGTTTCTGCGCCAATGATGTCTAATTTACATATGCGAAATCTGGGCGAAGAGAAGCCATCTCGATGTTTAAACTTCTGCCACCGTCAGCAGCGCGACTGGGCGCATTACAAGAAATGGGGAGGAAGATGGGAGAAAGATAACATATAGATGGAAATACAGATATTCTTTTTTCTGCAATACTAGTCAAATCCCATATACCATATTTCCCCAAGGGTTAATATAATATTACAACAACGGTGATTGTTTGATTATTCTCACCTGCTCATAATATATCTAAACGATTATACCAATGACCGATGACTAGATAAGAAATCAAAGTACTTCCAAGAGTTATCGTAAGTATTATGTGGCTATGTCGAGAGTGGCAGATTTCTTTTATATCGTTGTATTGTGTAATTGTTCGAGTTATGAAATTTCCTTGTTTATTGTTGTATGTATTATGCAGCTAGTTGAGTGTTGCAGTTTTGTTATATATTCGTGTACATATTATGTGTTTGGTTGAGCGTCGAAGTTCTCTTGTATGTTGTTGTAAGTACTACAGGGCTGACTGAGCGTCGCAGTTATTCTTATATATTGTTTAACTGATTCTGTACCAAACAAAACCTAGGTCTGTAACAACAAAAAGTAGGTTTGGACCTAACAAAACTGGATGGCGGAAAATGGAAACTAGGGGTGTGTCACAGTTACGACTTAAAGGTTGTCAGTGTGGTAGCAGTCATGTTGTATTATAACGCAATGACAACATTTCAGCGATGTATAAGCCCATGGCAGATAAGGGAAGTCGCTAAAGACGATTTATTATCCCATGGTAACTAATCAGTTAATAATTAAATATCTGATCGAGCGTCGCGGTTCTCTTATATATTGTTGTAGTGATAAAAACTCCGCCGCGGAGCAAACATGGCAGAGGGCTTCTGATCGTCAGAAGCTGTCTCACTCCCCCGAATTTACTTCCCGTTTATCCTATTAACATTCTCTAGGGGCGGGCCCGTCCGGGTCATGACTCGGGGCGTCTTTCCCCTGCCATGCGAGACATTCGGTCGATTTCGTTGTCCTTGTTGTTGTGCTTGTCCCTTAGCAGTGAGCATGTCCACTCTCAATCCCCCCTCACTCAGTGAGGAGAATCTGTGCAGCCTGTGCTTGCCCCTTAGCACGTGTGGTTGTGGGGAGCCAGCTTCTTCCCCAGCCACGGTCTCTATCGCCTCCATTCGTTTCCGTTGCCATGTTCCTTCTTCGTGACCCGTTCATGGCGCCGCACTTTACTAGGAAGCCGGTTCTTTCTTTGGTTTCTCAATCCACCTCTTGGTCTCTGCAGCTGAGTGCGACTTACGGACGACTATCACCCTGGTATGGAGGTTGGACTTCGGCCGACATTTGCATGATTTAACGACTGCTACCGTGAGGCGATTGCCGTACCGCACAGTCCTGTACTTAGATTCACTACCCTCGCTCGGAGGAAAGGCTATGGAGTCGACATGAGACAGTGCAAGTTCTTGCTCTTAGTTGAGAGATTCGTAGTCGTTTTAGTTACTGCTTTAACCATACTAGTTTCGAGATTTGTCCCAATCCAGGTTCCGACATTTCCACAGTAAGCACGAGGCCTTTCCGGCTGCCTCGCCCATTTGCTTTTGTGCCCGAGTTCTCGCTTGTCCTTTAATACCCATTTGCTTTAGCACATCATAAACGGAGTGGGAGACTAGACCTCTGGCACCTACCTCTACGGCGAATACCCTGCCAATGTACCCTTCCAGTCTCAGACTAGCGACCATGTCACCGTACTTCTCTATCTTGTAGGTATGTTGCTCCTCAATATTTGACTCGTATGGGACGGTCTGCTCAATCAACGCTATCTGCTCTGCTGACGAGGAGCGAAGTACGATGAGAGGTCGCAAGCCAAACTTTCGGATCACCTCAGGGTATTCCCCACGGCACTTTAGAACCACGGTCAGTTTCCAGTCACCCGCACCATCGACAACGGTCGGAAACGGCAAGTAGGCAACGCAGCCTTCCTTGTCTCTGCGTTGCTGCCCGACTCGGACGAAGTAAATTTCCAGCGGCCTCGGCCTGGCCACTTTGTTCGCCTGCATTCTGGCTACATCCACTATGGCCGCTAACCCAGTAAGGACTTTGTTGTGACGCCATGTGAATCGGCCTTGGGTTAGAGCGACTTTATATGCGGACAATACGTGCTCCGCCGTCTGGACCTTTTTACAGATGGAATAGGGCGGGTCGAGGGCTTTACCTGACTTGACCAAGTTGGCAGCTGATGGCAAGACATCGTAGAGGGATCGGACCAAACAGAAATTCATGGCACAAAATGGGAAGTAGCGGTGTGTGACAATAATGTTGTGAAAATGGTAAAAATTGTAGCAGATATATTGCATGATATATCAAATTAAAGGATATTGCAAAGGAAACATCACAGTGTTAATAATGACTTGATAGGTTGAAATATTATGACAATAATGAGAGGTTTTGTAATAACAAACTAAATTAAAGGGGCGACAATTATGAAAAATGTCCACTTACCAAGGCGTTATTATTAGCTGAAGATAATGCTGTTAAATTTACTGAATAATGATAAATGCAACACTTTTCTATTCTTCATTAATATCACAAGAACTGCTCCATATCATCAATAAAACACAATTAAAACATAATATTTTGAAGCATTCAATTTTCACACGAACTGGAAAATGTCCGGAACACACCAGGCAGATTGTACTTAGATTGTACTGAGAAACAATTTAAACACTATTTTCTTTTTATTATAATTATTATTTTTTTAAATTTCTCTATTTAAATAGCCCTTAAATAATTTGTGATAGGCAAAGCAAATTTAGTGGCACACGTGTGGCTCATTAGCGCAAGCATAAGTCGACATGTGCCATCATATTATGAGAAACTTTCACTGTTAGATTTGTTTTCAATTATGATCGTCTTCTAAATAATTAACTGAATACTGCACGAGGTATTAGTTTTAGAATCTTTCACAAAGTCCTGTAAATCGCAATAACAATAACATAAAATTGTTTAAAATGGTAATTTTATTAAAATGCGTGAGGTCCAGAACCAGAAGGTGTTGTCATTTTGAAATTAATCAAAACAAACTACTTAAACACTCGTTTTCCCCGAAACAACAATGAATCCGAGCGCCTTGTCTATCACTGGTCGAAGGGAAATCTTTTATGTGTGTTAATCGTCATTTCCGGCACTAAACATTGCGGAAAATAAGAGAAATGAAACTAATGTCGCACTGTCTATACTAAACCGACATATCGGCTAGTGTGTGCTAGAACGGTACATTGAGCCGACCTATCGGCTCGCTGCAGGCAATAAGTTAAGCACAGTGGTGCCATACACCATATTTAATTCCAGGTAAGGCACCTCTGCATTATCCTTTCCCATGAGATCAACTGGCCCTGCTGCGCCTATTGGGCAGCCAGACTGACTCTCTCTTCGTCCTCTTCGTTGTAAATATTATGTGTTTGATTGAGCGTCGCAGTTATCTTATATATTGTTGTAAATATGTGTTTGTTCGAACGTCGCAGTTCTCTTATATATTGTTGTACATATTATGTGTTTGGTCGAGCTTCACAGTGCTACTATATATTGTTTTGAATATGATATAGCTGGTCGATCGTTGAGGTTCCCTTGCTTTTTTTTTTTGGTTTTTTTGGTTTTTTTTTTAATGTGTTGAAACAAGTATATGGCTGGTTGAGAGTCGAAGCTTTCTTACATATTGTTGTATGAAATTAATATGTAGTTGGTCGAAAGTTGAAGATTGATTATAATCTATAATCTATTATATAAATTGTTTCTACACCATACAAAGCTAGCCTCGGTAGCCCAGTAACTAGCACACCTAACTAACACACGGTAGGCCTGTGTTCGAATACGAACATTGGCAAACTAATTATAATTCAGTCAAGCGGGTGAATACAGCAAGTAATAGAATTCGACGTGGCCGAGTCGCTCTAGCTCAGAGGTGGCCAACACGAGGCCCGCGGGCCACATGCGGCCCGCCGGTAGTCATGTTGCTGCCCGCAGAGTGGGAAACGACGATGTGGTCGAAGCTGTAGCATGCTTGCTTGTTTACTTTAATTTAACAAAAATATTAGGTGCGTGGCCCGGCAGGAAATATTATTTCTGAAATTTTGGCCCGCCTGCTGAAAAGGTTGGACACCCCTGCTCTAGCTCTTAAACTTCATGTATGCTGAAGACGAGGTAGCGGGATCGTTTTCTACACGTGTCAGTTTAAACTTCAACATTGATTCCTCGTTCCGTGGGATATGGCAAACTTAAAATTGCCTGGAAAACCGGATTGGGGTTGGTCGCAACGTCCTGCAAAGGACACGCAACTTTTAGATGTAGAGAGGAAACAAATCCACTGACACATAATACTAAATGACACGTCTGATGAACGTTGTTGATATAACAACATATTTAGCAAGTCATGCATTAATAATCATACATTCATTTAGATTTATCATGGGTCATTGATAGCAATCGTCTAACTGTGCACTGAAACGAAGAAAGACAATGAAGTCTGTGACCTGACTGAGTGCGGTCATTCTGAAAAAAAAAGCAATCTG